>JAHQZX020005585.1:0-19506 GCA_019804575.2 Pseudotulostoma volvatum
TATTACATATATTACAATACGGATTAATAATGGGCCGAGATGACCCCTTGGGTTGATTTTGGATGTCCGCCACCATACATGTTCGAACGCCGGTTAATCAGCCAAATCATCGATCTTTTCTTTGGCTAAGAAGCTCGGTTCGTCCCCAATAAAAATCGGGTTTGTTGGGACAAATGTTTTCCCATCTCTTGCCAGTACTGAATACTGACTCGTTGACAGTAGCCAATAAAAACTCCCTCTGTCACCCGAGGCTCCAGCTTATTATCTTGAAACCACACTTTCGAAAAAGGTTTTCGAAATTTTGACAGATCCGGGGAGTGTCCAGTCCACAACTTAAAGGGGATTTTCTCTATTCCATGGACAAGAATAGTTCGATTGCAAATATGATTCACCATCTTTATCGCCCAGGGCCAAAAACGTTTAAGGACTCTAGCACTAATATCCGGCTCACTAAACTCAACCCCTATGCTTTTCTCTTTCGCCCAACGCTTTAGAGCTTCGAACTCCATGGCATCGTAGGTATCGAAATCAGTAAACTGCCAGTTTTACGCTCAACGCTTGCCAGTCATTCATCAAGGATCTGTCGCACAGTCTCATATTTACGATCCTTCGCTAAGTATATCCATGAGAGTCGCGAATAGTCATCCGTCAATGGGAGGTAGTGTTCCCATCAATTTTTGTTTGGTGCTCAAGTGTATGACCCCTAGAAATCCATGTAGTACCTCAGGGAGTTCTTTTGAAGACCAACAACCTGTCATATGAGCGGTTGACACCACCTTTACCAGCCTGTCACACCTTCGAATTCTCCGACATGGCTAGGTATCCGGAGCCTACCTACGCAAAGATTTGGGTTGTATAACCGTGCGAAGCGAGCGAATCTATTGAGTGAAAGAACGTCGAGGCGAGAGAGAAATCCCACTTCCAGCAACATATAAGCTGCAAACGATCCGATTTATAGAGCCAAATGGTATGAAGCTATTGGAACTAAACTTCATGCTTTGCTACGATCTAGCACCTGGCGCTACGTACAACGCCCTAAAGATCATACAGTTGTTACTTGCAAGTGGGCATTCTTAGTCAAATATGATGCTGACGGCTGAATTGAGCGGTTCAAAGCAAGGTTAGTTGCACGAGGATTTTCTCAGCGCGAAGGATTAGACTTCAAAGATACCTTTGCTCCCGTGATTCGACTTGAAAGCCTTCGAGTTCTTTTCGCCCTTGCAGCTTTTTATGGGCTAACTGCTCATCTTCTTGACGTGAAGATTGTATATGTTGGCTCAAGACTTGACAAGCAAATGTTTATGGAAGTCCCCGAAGGTGTTACACCTGCTAACAGTGACGAGCCGGATGAGGTTTGTGAACTTCTCAGATCCTTGTACGGGCTTAAGCAGTCCGCACACCTATGGCAACAAAGGGTTGCGAAGTTCCTCATTTCCAAAGGTTTCCGGCAGAGTACCGCAGATCCCGGTGTTTTTATCGATTGCAACTTACGTCAATGATATCCTTGTTTTTGGTAAAAGCCCCAAGGAAATCAATAATACCAAAGCTACTCTCCAGAGCTTCCATGATATGAAGGATTGTAGGCGAGTCCATAAAATCATAGGTATTCGAATCGCCTGGCGACCGGACGGTTCAATTCGACTAGACCAGGAGGCATATGCTTAGTCGATTTTAAATGAATTCGGTATGAGTCCTAGCCTTAACCTTAACGATGAATCGTCACCTAGGCTTAAGCGCGAAGAACACACCAGATACCAAGAAATTATAGGGAAAAATAGTCTCTTAGCGATCGGTACTCGAATTGATATGCAGTTTACGGTGAATCGTTTAAGTCAGCTCCTAAGCGAGCCTCGAAAAGTTCGCCTAGCCGCTGTTCAACATCTTCTTTGCTACCTTCGCCATACGATCAAATATGCTATTATATACGTGTCGGGAGACAAGGGAAGTGATAACCACAAGCTTATTGGTTTTTCGGATGCATTGTACGGCAATGCTAGGGATGACCAGTCAACTAGCGGATATGCATTGTTTGGAAAACAATTTGTTACGGAAAGGCAGATATAAAGTTTCAGCGGCACACACAGTTGGCAGTAGTTGAATTCTTTGAATCCTGTACTGAAAAGTGACTGATCTTTTAGTAGTAAAGTTTGTTGTAAGATGTTACTACCTGTATACAGACTGTACAGGAAAGAATTTGCGGCACGAATAGCAATGCTTTAAACCCCCGGATACTGGAATGCCTACGACACTGATAATAAAATAATATTCAAGTCTTTGGCTTTCTTTTTTATCTGTAAACTGAGCAACCTCTCACGGATTGGATACTTTAACGTCAGACTTGGCGGTACACAAATCCCTTGCCCATTCGTCTCCGCTCTCCCGCATGTAAAATCTTCCGCAAGTTGTTCCCTGGTACTATCTAGGTATCTTACCAAAATGACTTGGTATAAGTTGAAAACTGGAGAGGCAGTATCTAAATTATTAAAGCAAATCTTGCGTAACTTATATGCTAATTTTAATCTCACGAAAGATACGTGAACATTTAGTTAAAGATTTTTAGTAAACACACAGCAGGCAGCAGAACCTATACATTCCTTCCCTTCTAGCTCTCCATGCCAGAGGCCTCATGCTCAACGAGAGCTCGTAGATACGGAATATCTACACATGCAGGAAATGGCGATAGTGTGGTTCCCGCATGCCATGGTTTATCATCGGTTGGCTTCGGGCAACCAATCTGCCGGTTCTATTTACAATTAGCATATAGCAAACACTTTTAATAAGACATAACACATGCCGAATTCCGCATATACATCATGGCCTGCCTTTGCCTATCACATATACGGATGCCTCGTACCTGGACACATACATCGTGCGGCTACACCGCCCGACAACAATATACTCCGCTCTGGAACGTTAATAAATTCCCCATACAAATCAGTCTTTTGGGTAGAATGGAAGTAAAGACCTCGAACTCTGTATGGTATGGGAGTATGTATAATAAGTAAGGGGCCAGATTTAGTCGTGTTTACTTAAGAAGACCGATCTGTGTGACTAACGTTATAAGTATCAGATTGTACTAAGTTATCGCTCACTATAATAAAATACAATTCGCCATTTTGTCACATATACAATGATTCTGGAGTAATTCATGATCATTAGCACTATTCTATAAGTTCACTCCCTGATCGAATAACCCTATTTCCAGTCAACTCCAATGTACCCTTCGGAGATGATGGGCGACGGGCAATGACAAGGAATATCGCAAGCCCCATCTCTACCGATACTAACATGCATTGAGACCTTTAGTCAGATTACCGCTGTCTACTAGCCAATTTTGCAAGTCAGTTGAAGAACAATTATTGAGTAACTAGTAATCGGGTCGTCGCTGCCCTAAGCCTCTTTCTTTGTCTAGTTTCATTTCTTGCCGCTCCTTTAGCGTAGAGTTCATCAATGGGAAATTATGATAGAAAATCTTGGATTATATCATAGCAAGGTGCGCGCGGAGAAATTGGAGACAAAATGTAAGGTTCAATTTCCATTTTGAATGGTAGAATAATTCTCTATGGCAAACGCCTGCGGAGGAGCTCCGTTTCACCTCAAATCCTATTCTAAATAGCGCCCCCTGCTTTACCCAATTCTCTTGTTCCAATAATAATGGTCGAACTAGCTCCATTGTAACAACTTGAAGCTAAACCCAGAGCCTTGCTTCTCTCTCCCAGAATCGATCTCTGGCACCCACACCCAGTACGGATTCGTCGTCTCTATATATCCTTTTTTTTTATTGCCTAGGTCCTGGAATACGGCAGACACAAAGGTGGGGTTCCGACGATATGATACAAGATAGAAGCTGAACCCCGTCTTCACTCACCCCTTCCCGTTCAGCCCGATCAACTGCCCCACACGTCTCGTGCTGGGAGGCTAAGCAGTGATATGGCAAACGAATATACCGAGTGGCCTGAGTAGACCACCTAGACACCCAGCTACGCCCACAACAACATTCTCAGGGGACCTTGACAATCTTTTAAACATCCTGGGTATTCTATACCGACGACTTCGGCGAAAACATCCCCCCATTTTTTGATGCACCGATTGGAGGTTTACATTAATGATTATGGCACTGCGTTCAGTAAGTCATTCTGCCCCACGAAAGGTACCTATGATGCTTAGTACCTCACCCATGAAAAAAAAAAAGCCGTGACATTTTTGTCGAGAATCAAATAATCCTCTTCTCATAGTTCATGATATATCCGTACTCTCGGTAGGTGATGATATCGTCCTAGTCGATGAGGGAGCCAATGTGGACTCTTAGGAATTCCGCTGCTCTCCAGGAGAGTTTGGATCGCCAAGTAGCTTTTATCGACGCGTAACAATTGCAACCATATGATTTCAGGTGATTTAAGATGGGTTTTTGTAGGCTCGTCACTCGTTGAGGAGTCATCAGGCACACGTGTGCAAAGGCATTTGGTTGTAGTGAAGTCACGTCGCGGTAAGTAGATTCGGAACCATTAGAATTAGGATGGCCTGATCGTCAGATGACCCAGCCCATGATGTCTCCGTTTATCGTGGTCAGAAGGTATCGTTGTGAGTCTCAAATCTCCATTTTTATCCACCTAGACAAAACCAAAACTCCTCCAGCCAACTCGTTTCAGCTCCATGTTTCTAATCTCATATCCATGTAGCACTCTCTGATGCAAGTTTAGGATTTGTTGATCGAGACATCTTAGCTTAAGATCGCTCTACTAGTAGATTTGTAAAGTTCAGGTCGAATTACGAGTCAGCTTCGACGTGGGTTGTACTATACACATCGGAGTGTTGCTATCAATTGTCAGAGTTGTTCTAAACAGAAGCTTAGGGTAGGAATTGAATGTCCTTGCTGTTATGTTGCGTGGATTCATTCGGTTCCCAAGTTATAAGTAGTAGTCATATACGATGTCATATCACCATACTAGTAGTCTGTCGCGAACATTCTATGTTAAGATATACATACAACGTTACCTATCAAAGGAGGTTGGTGGAAAGAAGACTAAGATAACAGCGTCAGCGCTAGTACTAAAATGTTATAGCCTCCCCTCAAAATGATCCATAATTCTTTCCCCGAGAAGTGGGCTATAGAACGTATGAGGCTCAACTGCAAAGTATCAAGTCCTAAAGGGTAGCGGTACCATCCCCTAGGCAATCCGATGATAGAAACCAATTCAGAAACGCGCAACGAACGGAAAAAAAGCAACATTAGTACAGAAGGACCCTCCGAATAACACACCCACGTACATGCCGGGCATGTCTTGAATTGCAATTGCCGTTTAAAATAGTCACTACTACCATGCAGACAGTTGGAATTAGTAACGGGAAATCGATACCGACATTTACGGGACAGTTAATAACCGAAGCCGCTGAACATTCCGCGGGGGCCGGGCTGCAGGTATTCCGCATAGTATCATGATGATGCTACTATGTAGTGCAACAGCTCATTTCTGAATATAAATCCAGGCCCAGGAATTAAATCTATACCGGTATTATACTCAGCGCCAGATTACCAAAATGTGAGTGTATATCAAGGAACTCACTCATTATGGTTGTGTGATGACTAGTGACCATGAGTCCCGCCACCGAGCCGAACGCCTTGGTGTCTATAACGCTGTAATCATGGGGGGCGGAAAATATCAATAGATATGAGCCAACATATTAATGGTCTCTCAACAGATCTTTTTTTTTTTTTTCATTCTTTGCAGAGATCTGCGTGAGGCAAGGCCAACTTTAGAAAACAAGCTTTGACTTGCACAAAGTCCAACCGTAGAGTCGCTCCGCAATAATATATCTAGAAATCCAAAAGAATATGTATATCTATAATATCATTTGATGGCAAATAATAAAAATAGAAAGGTTGATATTCGCCATTTGGCGGTCACATGCCTTCCAACGTTAATTAATTAATTAATTTAATAAAACATACCTGGCTATATCATACACACCTAATATGTGATGTACCTTTGTACCTGGGCAGCTTTACATGCGTGTGCATATCCTCCTCTAAGTTTAGATTATACTAAATAGTATTTATATTCGTATCCCCACGTGCCATGCATAGAGCGCCTGCGATAGTACTTGCGGTGCATCTTATTATATGTATTTAGTGGTCTGCCCCCAATATATATATAACTACTAGTACCTAATATGGCAGCACCCAACATATGTCGGTGTGCCTTGTGTGTGTAGGATGAATTACCGACTGTCCCTGAGTTATGATCCCACTTATAGGACCTAGGTAATGTAATAATGTGATATTATAGCACCTTTCATAGCACTATGCACTCTGATACGTGACAGATACACGACATAATATGCAACGCATGTCTACTCATTTCAGGACCGGAACTCTGTTCAACGAGAACCTAGGTATCATGTGTCGCTGTTCCTGGTTATTTAGGTAATGTACTAGATGTACGTACATACAATGGGTGTATGGGGAATCGGACTCCCAACAGCGCATCGGAGAGAAGGCAGTAATGCACAATCGAACCCGTTCTTTGTAAAACAGTAAAGGTCGCTATTTTAAAGGAGGGTGTTAATGAAAAAAATACTGAATGCATGGCGCTGAAAGTAAGGTCTATAACGGCTTTTTTTTTGGTGGGGGCCGGTGTCGTTCCAATCAACTTGAACTCCCGATTTGCTTCTCGCTATTCTGTTTCAGAATCAAGCAGAATTGGGCGCAAAGAAAAGAATAAAAATAAAAGGCCAATATTACAATTGTTATGCAACAGGGGGTATCAAAGGAGTGTGCGACATAAGTAAAAGGCTCAGCCCCAGTCATAAAGAGGCGTCCTTAGGACTGTTTCACCCAGGGTATCGATAAAAGCCACTCGCCCAGCGATCAGTTAGGAATAGCTTCATTATATCGTAAATCATCCTTTCAGACTTCGTTGACTCATCTATCTTTGATATCGTTAACCAACAATGCAGCTGATCGTAGCAGGAGTGCGCTTTGCCTGGTGTCCGAACTGCCGGGCAATATCATGTTGGAAAATGGTTCGCCTTCATCGTCCAGTTAATGTGAATTTTCGTAACCTTTTTATTCTTAGATGGGGAACGACCTGGTCGTCCCGTCCGGTGCGATATTTGTCCAAGGTAGTCCTACTGCTATTGGCTGACGACTGAGTGGAGGAGCGTGATCTATTGACAATGGCCTCATGATCGGCTAGTACATCCTCAAGCTTGACGTCTGAGTCTGAAATTCGGATATAGCTCTGCTCAGTGTCGAGCATCTCCACGAACCTAGACGAGATATCTGGCATTTTAAAATCCAAAGGGCAATGTTTCGTTCCGAATACGTTTCGAACGAATAGGGGTAGGCAAGAGAGGCTTATTGAGGCGGTTGTTAAATCGTGGCTGTTTGCGTAAATACCGCCGAAAGATGGTCTCAAACCAGTAGAGAGGCTAGCGGTGGTAAGAAGGATTAAGGTTCTATCATAGAACCTTCTTCCTATGTTTTGCTTGTATAAATGTTATCGTAGGCACAAGCAACGAGGAAAGGCGGGCTTCATATAATGAAGCACGCGAAAGCGATTCGAAGACGTACCACACGAACGGGACGCGCGTTTATAGACGTTGAGCCCAGCCCACAAACGTTGATCTCACCGGAAATTATATGAATTGATATATCATAGCTTTAGATTATTTGCTCCGAGAGTCCGCATAGAGCGTCATCATCAAGCTTGGATGAGCAGATATTGCTTCGCAAGTTCCCCGCTTGCATTGCAAATTGAACTGTGTTGAACAGGGAGACCCCAACAGCGTCGTCCTTATTATCCCCAGGAGACTCTCTCTGTACGAGGAAGGAGCCCCGCTAAGTGTCCTAGAATTAGCCGTCAGGGAGCCAGTTAGATTGCGGGAGGACTAACTAGTACACCGCAGCGGTCCAGGCTTATGCATGCATGTCGCAGGTGAAATGGTGAGCTTCAGAAGTGTGACCTAGTGGTAGGTAAGAAATCAGTTTGTGTTCGTCTGTCAATGGTTATCGAATGAAAGAAGGATGAATATTATCGTCGGTGTGGTCCAAACTAGGAACTCATATCGACTTCAAACATTAAGATTCCCCCATGAAGTGGCGCAGAACATATGCTAGCCTCGAGTACCATGTTTGTAAGTATGTAGGAAGAGGTTTCTTCCGACATCTAACTAGACGTAGAATCAGCAAGAAGGCACATTACATTATGCACTTTATTTTAGTAATAAATAATAATTAGTACTAATTACTAGTACTAATTACTAGTACTAGTAGTACCTATCTAAAGGGCTTATTAACATGCGCCAAGATCTTCGCGTTTGAGTCCCACTTGACTCACTTCGACCCCCCATCCTATCCTTTCGAGAGAATAATAAAATAGAAGACTTTCATATCTACGAATGTCTGATGCCGCAAGGGAATGGGCTCCACAGCCCATCCCCAAGTCATCAATCAGCCACCATGCACTGTAGTATTCTCTCGTATCCGGCGGCCCTCACCTTTAAAGGGGTGTTACGCCGGATGTAATTTAATGTGTACATTTTATTACTTATTACTGGATCATTGAAAGTACTCCACTACAATTGACTTGTTTACTGTGATATACCGCTACTATGTATGATACTACCTGCTATCGGGTTGACATTCTTGGAAGAACCTGTAGGTATTGTATTCATTCCTGAATGTGATAGTGTGTTATGTATGGCAGAAAGAGTCGATAACCGTATCCTACTACCGAGCAGGACATCGGTCAGTCACATCATCACTAAAGAATGGAATCCGTGTTATGTTATTCTAACCAAGGTTGGTGGCACAAACATCCGATGAAGGTCTCATGTAACTCTCTATTCCTCTGACGTGGATAACTCAAGTACTATTCCTGCATGCAGTCCTATCTACTACGAGATATTGACAGCAGCAGCAGCTCATGGAGCAACCAGGAAGCTATTTCCTCCACTTCAATTGGAGGATGTATTACACAAACAAGCAGAAGGAATCCACACAGATAACCTATTCTAGTCGTTCAAGACACATACAACTTGATCAATGCTTTTGTAGACGCTTTCGGATCTCGCGACTCGGAAGGTTCACGGGCCGATGCTGGCTGGGGTGCCGAGCCAAGGGAACTAATATTGTGCATGCACATACCTATCTATATCAACAAGCTTGGTTCTCTGAATAATAACGGCCGCTTTGCTCCGCTTGCGGAGAATAATAAACATCTGCGGGGAGCCGTTTCCACTTGCCTCACGACAAAGCGGTGAGGGTACCATATGTGGAAAATGATGTGACCAATTAATGGTCAACTTAACGTTCTACTTCAGGGTCACCCAGCGAAAGCAGGGTGATGCGTGCTGGAACAATCTTCAATTTCTCTGCAATATTCATTATCAAAATAGCTCGATTGAATTTCCTTCCCAAAAACACACTTCTACAAGACCCATCTGGTAAATGCAGCTCGCCCTATAATGGCTACACGATAACCCCACGGAGACACCATATGACAGGTCTGGAGATGAGAGAAGAAAAATCCAAAAAAACGAATTGGAGAGGCTGGCCAAAACAAGATTCTCCACCCCGATCATCACCAAGCTCTGATATGATACACTGCCGATCACGCTGTAGGAGGAGGCATAGGAGCTACGAAGCAGATGGTGTTCAATTGTGCTATGCGACTTTGAGTTAAAGAAATGAGTCAGTTCCCAGCTGGCGGTGATTCCAAGCATGGCTCAAAAATATCCCGAGCTTCACACGATCAAAACTAACACCTATTGCGAGGCACTGCGTGGATATGCACACCAAAAAAAAACCTCCGTGAATGGTTCGGGAAGGAATACTGAGTGCTCGAATATACAGGAGTAAAGGATGGGAAATACGTTCACGATGTGGGTAAGAAGGACCACCAGATAGCTTGCCCTGCTGGTGAAGAAGTAGTGGTTTCAATTAGTGTGATTAAAGGAATGTACGTTGGAGTTCCTGAGAATCGACTATCCCTGGCTATCATCAAGAGAAGTTCTGCGGGCGGCAAAACTACCCCAACGATAGTAAAACACAACAACTGTAGCCCTGATAAACCCTGAGGGACTTCTCTTGATGGACGGGGCTATATGCCATGGGGCTCCTAGAGTTCATTATAAAGCTGAAAGGAGCCGTAACCACCTCATCCAGCCCGCTGATGTGCGTTGTTTCCGGTAGTGAAAGAGATTCTAGCAAAGGCGTATGATGAAGATAATTCGTTCGTCAGAGGCGAAATATAACGTTCGGCCTCCCTTCCGAGAACTCCGTGAGATTCAGGAGAGAGCCTTTAAAGTTTGTACGGTCAAACACTTGTTCCAGGATGCAGGCATGTGACCGGAAATAAAAAGTCTTTCGGCGGTCCCAAAAAAAAAAAACAATAAAGGAATACTGTGACGGAAAGAAGAAAAAAGACATTAGGACGGAGTTCATAGAACTTGTCGCGATGGTCAATTTTTGCCATCTTCACGATCGATTTGACAGGCAAGATATTATTAAAGGCCATTTTTGATTGTTCAGCGTAGATCCCTCCCGGGTATGATAGTAACAACTTTCAGCCAAGTCGTTGTATTTGGTTGGTACCGAGTTCCCCATCCCAAGGAAAAAAACCCTTGCCGCTTCCTAGTGTATTGCTGGAGACTTAATCGCTTTATCACTGCAGGTCATGAAAGCAGCCGGAGTGGATGTAAAGTAGTGTATAACTAGCCTTAAAGCTGCGTCTGTTGTCTGTTTTGAACTTCAAGTTGGACAAGGGTCTAACCCACAAGATGATAGGGGCAGAAGGTCGTTAGATAGTTTCCTCCAGAGCATCAAGCACCCTTCTTCCAGATCAGTGTTAGAGCTCTGAGCTTCCGTGGTATAGGAATATCTGTTTGACACGTAGGATAACGAGATAGATCTATCTTTCCATTTGTGTGCGCCCTCTGCAACTAGTACGGATAGAAGCCTATTGCAGACTGAAATTATGCCCAAGCGACCTCTGACTTACTCCCACGCATAAGAAAGGCACGTAGACTCTGGTGACCTTTGTATCGAGCGCGGGATGGAGGATTGTGTGCATCCAGAACCTTATTATCGATATCTCGGGGTGCCTGACGAATGTTCGCCGTGCAAAGGAGGAAAATTTGCCTCTAACACCGACCAATATCTCAAGAGCCCCAACCCAGTGTTTTTTTCTTCTTCCCGTATTCCTTGAGCTTTTTATGGATGGCCGAGAAGCTTACCGACCACATGCCTGCGCTCTGGACGAATGTTTGATCGTACAAACTTTAAAGGGTCTCTAAATGAATCTTCGGGAGGCCTTCGAAGAAGGATTGAACGTTATATTCCACCTCGAATAAGCGAGTCACATTCATGACATACCTCCATTAGAATCTCTTTCGCAATCTAGGCCGGCTAGATGTGGTTTGGTGGGAAGGGAACTTGGCGATCCAGATACGGTTCATTTTGGGCTTTGGAGATGAAGTCAGACACCTCGTAGCATGTAGCTCTGTTCACCTAGGGAATCCTCCAGGGCTTACCAGGGTCACAGCCGTATTGTTTGATGAAATCGCCTAGCCGCCTTATCCAAATCTTCTCGTTTTTATAATCGGTCAGGAATAACCTCGTGACCAGTCATGATTTTATGAAACAAAGGCTCCATATGGAGACTGTCCCAACTAGCATAACTTCTTCGGGCGGGATAGCTTTGCTCGGCTGCAGCAGAAATGCCCTCTATGGCAGCGAGGGATAGCCAGTTCCCAGGCATTTCCCTTTAACCCCAATTGGAACAGCCGCCAGCTGGGAATGGACTTCCCTTTAATTCAAAGCTAGATAGTGCAATTGAATATATCTGCTTTGTATATGCCTCCTTAATCATATCTTAATGGGTATCCCTAATTGAGGCCATCATTGCCCGCAAATGCATAATATGGGGGTGCATAATTTTGTTGTTGTATTATTTAACGTCTTTAAGTGGCCGAAAGGCTATATAGGACGGAATTACTATTAATACACATGAAGACACTGTTTGGCGCCGGAGGCGAATACCTCCCAGAGATCACCTAGGTGCTCTGTAGCCTATGTCGTTGTCGCTGTAGACAAATGAGAAAAGGAAGACAAGAAAAAAAAAAAAGAGACAATCTAGATATGCAAACGACCCGGCGTCTGCTGGCTTTCGCGCCTCGGGGGCTTCCGGGAGACCGGCGCTGTCTTGGGACATGAAGGGCTGTCTGCTGCATGCTCACCATCGCAGTTCACACACTTGATACAGCATTCGAGCAGGTGCTCAGCTGTCGGATGACCTAGGTCACCGCACAGCCTGCGCCTTGGCGTGCCCGTACACCCTTGCGTTCTGTGAATTCCCTAGCACCTTTTGCACTGAGGCGGTTTCACACCTCTAGAGGTAGGATACTCTACCCTCAGCCGAGCCCCCATGACTACTACAGCCTTGGGGGCATTCTTCAAGCCCCAGCCCGAAAAGCTAAGCGAACCGAGGCTGTCGCAAATCCCTCCTGCTTTCTGAACCGGCGTATAGTCTCTGGGGCCACACCGAAAGCTTCGGTAATTTCTGGGAGGACGTCTCCTTCGATCGAGACGTCCCTGGCGTATAGGCTGTTCTTCCCATCCAGCATTGTTATTCGCGTTGGGAGGTCCTGCACTTTAACTACCACCCATTTCCCGTCGTCGCCCTCAACTCATCCGTTCCCTAGGGCTTGGGAAAATTTCTTCTTGTCTGACAAATCCTCCGCCGTAGTCCCAGCTTTCGGAGTGACCTCGATCCCGGTTCGAACGAAGGAGGCTGTCTCACCTTTTTTCCAAGTGGGAGAATGCTGTTAATTGTCTTTACAACGTACAGCGGGTGTACTAACCGTAGGACCGAGTCTTCTGGAAGCCTTATGAATACCCTATTCGATTGGGCCGGCTTCTTGATTGGTGTAGGCTGAGCCGGCCTCTTTGGGAGGCTCGTAGGTGCCGCTTTCCGGTGATCTCAGCATAGCTCTTTGGGGCCTCGGGTTGAGAGGCCCTTTCCTTGGCTTTGGGTTCCATTTGGAGCGGGCTCGCTTGTTTAGGCTGCGCTCGCTCTGGTTTCGGGGTTGGATCCTTTCCCTGCACATCACAGGATGGGGCATTCGTCACTTGCTCGCGGGAGAGACTATCTCTCAGTCCCATGTACTTGATAACGCACGCTTTCATGTGCTCCATCAGGTCGTGGGCTACTCGGGGCACCGTCTGTTGTTGTTGTTGTTGTATTATTTAACGTCTTTAAGTGGCCGAAAGGCTACATAGGACGGAGGGGCACCGTCTGTCCCGCACCTGTCGTTGTTGTTGCATTATTTTACGTCTTTTGTCCCACACCTGTCGAGCGTTAAGAAGTTGTAGTAGTAAAAAAAAAAAGCAGAGTGAAAAAAAAGCTATGAATGACGTAAGGGGAACAAGCCGAGTGGGTTAGTTATCAGCACGTGACTTCGACCCGATCATCCTCCGATCGAATCGCGCAGTCGCCACCAAAGAAACACCCAATCTGTTTCACGCCCGGCAATGCGAGGTCTAGGGGATTAGGGGACTAGGGGACTATGGCTCGAAGCGTCAGAGCTTTGATCGACTTCTTAATCTCTGAGATTGCCCTTTGTGGCGACCGGGGTAGGTGTCCCCTTTCTTGGATATTTTTTCCTCTTTCTCCTCGTCTTTCCTTTTTTCTTTTTTGATTATTTCCTAATCACTTTCCAATCCTGGCAAAGAAAAGTAAAGGGGCGGCCCAGACAGACATTAATTTGACAAGGCAAAAGGGATTTAAAAGAAGGCAGAGCAAAGAGAACGGATCCAAAGTGATCTTGAAACTCAATTAACACATTGATAGGCGCGTCCCCTTCCGATATCTTAGCCGCTATCGAAACATTCTACAGCAGCCCAGGAGACGAAAAGCTTCATGTGGTAGACGCTGTATCGTATCGTAAACCTATTATTGATCGTCGGTTTCAAGAAAGAGTCTGGACATGGTTGATAAGAAATCCCGAGGTCTCCGTCGGGAGAAGCAGAGAGGGAAACGAACTGACACTTGCTGAGGCGGAAGCCGCCCAAGGGTCGCCATCTGCGAACTTTTCTGACGCCGGAGTTCCCTTGGCAAATCCTCAATCTGAAAACGAGCCCTCTGCGAATGAGAGGGATCCACTTCGTGTTTTTGTTTCTCGAGAACGCGCTTGGCTTGCAATCACCGGCCACGAGCCGGATGAGTCCAAAGTTTTCCCCACTGAATTCGCGCTGTTGTCAATCATCGCGTCACAAAAGTCAAGGGGCATAGTACAAACTGATCTGGTGAGACTGAGCGGCCAGGATAAAAGGTCGGTTCCGAAAAGAACTGAAATGCTCCAACGAAAAGGCTATATTGAGAAGCGGGCTGTTCAGGTGAAATCGCTGAGAACCAGCTTATGTACGTTGCGAAAGTTTGTCCAGGACACCCCTACCTTCGCCGCAACAGAAACGCCGCAAGATAGGGGCCCAGGGAAACAGCACGAACCGGGAGA
This sequence comes from Pseudotulostoma volvatum, assembly GCA_019804575.2. Lineage (NCBI taxonomy): Eukaryota > Fungi > Ascomycota > Eurotiomycetes > Eurotiales > Elaphomycetaceae > Pseudotulostoma > Pseudotulostoma volvatum. Next base: position 14,518 of record JAHQZX020005585.1, read on the forward strand.
CATCATCGACTTCAGAGTATTCCTCGACCAACTTTTTGAGATCCTGAGGAAGTTCAAGGTTATTTCGCGAAATGACCTCAAGCAAATGTTGGGATTCGCCGACTCCTGGCGGTGGCGGATTCTCTCTCGAGCACTTCGTAAACTTGAACGGATTGGCTGTCTGAAACGGGTCAAGGCTAAGTCTCAGTATCAAGACACCATGAAAGCATTACATCCATGCGTGATGCTCATTCGAGATCCATCGGAAAGAGATCTTCAGTTATTTCACGAGGATAGTCGATCGCTATTTACCAATTTAGGACAAGAAGACAAAAACGATATTGAGTTTGATGGTGGTGGTGACGCAGTTGCGGTAAGGGGAGAAACCTCGATGCTAAGCGACTCGGAAATTCCAGATGCGGCAGAAAAGGACGTTGTGGAAGAGAGTGGGCGAATCCTACCGCACTGGACACCAGATAGAAATATTCATAACTTGATCTTTGATGTGATCGATAGCGCTGGCACCGCCGGAAGAACCAACCTCGTAAGTCGGAGATGGTTTAAGATGTGTGTCGACTGGGAGGAAACTAACCCAAAAGCCTCTAGGATACTATCCATATTTGTTTCGGAGGCTTCTTTCGTCGACCGCTGGAGAATGCATTAAGCCGCCTGGTGGAAGGCTGGCAGGTCTCTCAACCGCCACATCTTCGCCACCTCGCTCTTGTTCGGGATATTGCCCTTAGTCGAACTATTACTCACTATGTTCATTACTCCGCTAAGAACTTTAAGAAATTGGTCGATTCTGGCCAGGCAACTTGGGAAGCTGTTGAATTCGCGGCGAAGGATACTCAGAGCGCTGCCATCTCTGTACCGCCTGTCGATGCTGAACCTGTGCTCGATGAGCACGGTCTCCCTTTAACAAAGCCAACAAATGATCTTGTGAAGAACGGGAACGTGAGGCTTCAGGAGTGTATAGCTTCTATGAAGCCAACGGATTACCTTCGGTCAAGCAGTGATCCCCTAGCAGTAATGTTGGCGGATGGTACTTATAGTAAGTATGAAATTGCATTTATATTCGTGCAGTTCTAATGAAACAATCTTCTCAGCTATAAGAGACGGACACCAAAAACTGCCTCCCGGTGCACTAAAACGCGTGAAGGGGCCTGGCAGAAGGCATCACCGGATCCGAGGCACCTATGGCAGGCCCCTATCCGAACATCCTGATTCAACTCTTCTTGTTCCCCAAGAACGCACTGTACCGGATGTGGATATAGAGAGCGTTTCAAATGAGGCAAGAACGGCTATGCAACGTTCAAGATACTCGAGAAAGGACCCCAGGCGTTTCATTGGGATGTCAGAGAAGGAAATCCTCGAGGCGCTTGGCTTGGACGAAACATGGACTGAGTACAACGTCCTCCTAATTGAGAGGCCCCATCCGGGCGTCTATGTTACTCCTCGAGGCAAACGGAGGCCAGCCGGCAAAAGACAAGGCCGACCCGGAGTGAGTCGTATTGCTGTTTTCAAGTCGCCAAAATTGCAATCTCTCTCCTGGTTTGCAGAAAAGGAAGCTGAAACAACACCTGGCTTATCCCTGGAGCCAAGAGATAGAAAAGTGCCAGCAACCGTCACTTCTGCCGAGAGAACCTTCTCGTTGCCAGTGCCTTCTCCAGACACACCATCTCATCAAAAGTCACCTAGCCCTCCAAGGCCCCCGAAGAGAAGTCGGCAGAAAGAGTCTGAGGCCTCAGATATCCCCGCGGTGAGAATCTCGGTTCTAGCAACTGAAGAACAAACCCGACCGCGGAAGAAGCCACGCTTTAACGAGAACATCAGTGTTGTCATACACAATACAGTTGTGGCTTCTAGCAAGTCAAGCCGTACGCCTCTTCACGATATCGTGACTAAAACTTCAGTCAGCCGTAAGAGAGGCAGGCCACCCAGGTCTTCGGAAAGAACCACGGAAATTCCACGGGCTGCGGAGAGTAAGACGACTCGTGTAGGTGATGAACCAATCACAGGTTGTACCCCGCAGGGTGCTCTAGTTTCTGAACAAACTGTCTCTGAAGAGCTAGACACAGAGCCTTTAAGCAAGCGTCTTCGAATCTCTTCCGCCGACCACAGCTCAACATTCCCCATAGGCCCTGGTAATGAAGGTAGAACTAGCACACCTATTACCAAGCGCATAGCAATTTCACCTGAATCGCATAGATTGTCAAAAACTGCTGCAAGTGGTACCTTGAATGATCCACATCGTGAAGAATCAGGTTTTCCAGAGCCGTCCGAACCCCTTCCCGATATTGTTCTCAACGAGGCAGAATTGGCGAAAACAGGAATTGCAAGCGAGAATACACCAACGTGTTTTACCACAGCGGAATCACACCCTCTCACTACAATAGAATCTCAAGATGTTTCGCAGACAGCAGGACGTAAATTCAAAAGCAAGAAGACACGCATAGAAAAAGGAGGGTCTGTTGCAGTTCTACGGAGAAATATCATAATGGATATCATTCAAAAATCCGGCGGGGCTTTCCCTTCAGGCACTGAAATATGGTATCCATTCACGACCGCTTGGCTCAAAGCTAAGTATGCCGAGAAACCAGATTTACGAACAGTCAGATCAATAGTGAAGCATATGATAGATGCTGGGAAACTTCGCCAGTTGACTTTCAGCGGCAAGGACAGCAGAGGCGTCATGACTACTAGGAGCATCATCACCGAGCTTGACATTCAACCCGACGACCCTCTGGTCAAAGATATGCAAGCAAAGATCCTTTCTAGCCACCCCCGATTTTATATTCCACCGGGTACCGATATCGACGCAAGGCTCACGAAAAATAGTAGGAACTTCCAAAGTCACAGCTTTGGGAATATGCCTAAGCTTCCAATTGAGCCCGACGTCACCGTTCAACTTCATAAGAAACCAGCTTTCGTTCTAGCCCAGGAAAAGAGAAAAGAGCAAAGTGTTCAAAGACGTTTGTTCCAGAACACTGAAGAATCGGCTGCCGCCGCCGCCACACAACCCAAGCATGGTGTAGTTCGACTTATGAAGCTTCAACGCTCATCAAAAACAACCCCTCTCCTGAGTAGCCTAACGACAAGCTCAATTCAGGCTACAACGGCTACCCAACCGGAGACAAAGTCTCTCTCCGAGGCTAGAGTTGTCCCGTCTCAAGCCAGGCAACGGGCCTTGGCAACTGCCGATATATCGAAAGGTGCTTCCCCGACAGTCGTCAGCAGAATGAAGCGACTATGGATTCCGATCTCGACGATGGCGCCATATGCTATGCTCATGAATCCGAAACAGGTCTTCCACACGGCATCCGGGACTTTTACGACGGATGCAGGCCTTGCAGCATACCATAAGCCGGCCCCACCAAGCAGGATGACTGTCCCAGATTTGCGTCGATCCCTGGATGAGCTTTTTGACAGAACCAAGAGGAATGGAAAAGATTCGTCAAGGGATTGTGATCCTCGTTCCAGTGCATTTTTCTCGCAGAACGATGTCATTGTTCGGTGGGAGCAGCAGAACAAAGACCTCTTTGATGTGAGACGTACGGAGCTCCATTATATCAATCAGACGGTTACTGGCTTCTTTGAGACTGTGCCTATTGAAGGGCGTATTCGGTTTGATGTTGACGAACCGCCTCCCCCGCCAATACCTACCCTACAGCCTATGGTCACCAGACAAGCGGCGCGAGTCACAGCGCCACCATCGACGTCGGTGGAAACAGTCATGGAGAGCTCTGTTAAGCGTCGAAGACATCCTGCTGTGCCCATACCACCCTCGAATCGTCGCCTAACAAAGCTGACTGAGTCGGAAACGGCTGGAGAGCTTGCCAAATCTTCAACCCAACCATCCGCGGGCCGGCAAATTCTCCGGCGTAATCGCTTTACAAAGGTTATCTCTGACGACTTGGTTCGGCGGATTACAACCGCATTAGTGGTTGTAAGGGCACTTGCTGGGGGTATTGAAGGAAGAATGATCGATTGGCCTATTCTGGCGAGCGTGTTCCCAGACTTCGAACCGAAAGTTGTACAAGACCGTGCGAAAGTTATATTAAACAGGAACAGGCTGCAGATAGCAAAGATGCAGAGCGACTTTCAGGAACGCTTCGGCGAGGCATATGAAAATGATCAGGTTCCCCGAATCGACTACAACAACCTGGAAGCCTATGACTGGCAGTGGGTGATTGATTGGGCCGATTCTCAACTTGATATTCCCACGTCACAGAAAGTGCCCGACTTGCCGGCGACTAGGGAACAGTTCGAGAATCTTTTTGAAATCCGTAAAGATGCACCTATCACCGTCGACGATCTCTATCACCAAAATCAGCCGACCACCGTTGAGCGAAAGCGGACTTTATTTGCCAGTGTGCCGTTTGCAATTCCATTGAAAGAGAAAACCGTAGGTACTACAGGGAAGAAACTCTATCTTTCTCGCCTAGAGACGGCAAAAAGCTGGGTTCGGGCAAATATCATCACCCCAGAGGAAACTTATAAACCTGCCGAGGCAAGACAAGCACTCGCACGACTAGGAGAGCCTTTAATTAGCGAAGCGTTGCGATCTCTGCTCACAGAGCGCGCAATATCTATGGGCAACAGAGGCCGCATCACTCCCGGTCGCAACTATGACATCACTGAACTATTCCTCGTTTCTCTTGGACGCAAGCGTGCCGTCGACTCAGGGATGCTTAAACGAGCAACACGCTTCAAGACAGAAATCCTTGATGCTGAATTTCAGAACAACGGAGTCTCCGACGTTGAATACAACGCGGAAGATGGTGACATGTTGGTGATCATCAACCTGGCAGCCGAAGGAAGGGTTGTTTTATACCCCCGGAACCCTCCGCGAGATAAGTACGGGTTGACGGAAGGCGGGTATTTGACGAGATTGATAGACAAGGACAAACTACGGTTCTCAGTTGAAGTACGACCCGTCAGCAGTGCATATATATATGGTAATCCAGTAAAAGGGCAAATTTCGAGGCTTCCCCCGCCGCGAGGCGACAT
>JAHQZX020005586.1:0-72398 GCA_019804575.2 Pseudotulostoma volvatum
GTATTTTTGATTGGTTGCGGTCATCATTCCGACGATGCCGCCATCATTGGGATGCTGTGATTGACCGCTCACTGCGTCAGCACTACTCCCATGCTCTAGCCTTTTCCCATCTTTGTTGGACTTCTTCTTCAGTTCAGGATGTAGTTCCCAGCACTCAGTCTTTTTGTGGCCTTCTTGCCGCAGTGATAACACTTGATGTCCTTGGGCTTGTCGCTGGACTTCTGCGGATCACTCAAAGCTTTCTTGTCATTTTTCTTGTCGTCCAATTGCTTCTTACCTTTGTGGGCCCTCACTAGACTGGTCGATCCAGAGTCCTTGAACTTCATTCTCATCTCCTCCTGAATGAGAACTTGACTCACTTCCTCCAATACCTTGCGACAATCCTGATCGAATGGCTCCTAGGGCCTTGTGATTTGTCGTCCTGAATTCTTTCAACTCTGAAAGATATTCTTTACGGGCTTTCTCGTCTGCAGCGGCGATTTCCTCGCTGCCCCCTTATGACCATGTCGTCCTGAAACTTGTGGGTTCAGCCGGTCTTACATACGTCCCATCAATCAGTCCCCATCCATTCTCCCGAAGTAAGTAAGTGGGACCACTCCCGATAATTTTCTGCTCCTATAAGCACAGGTAGCTTATTGAGGTCGCATGTTGTCGACATTGTCGCAGAATTTGAGATGAGAGACGTTGGGTGTAAGGGACAAAGAAGCACAAGAGAAAAAATCTTGATTCAGAAGCATGAGCCTCTAAAAGGTCTCACGGCAGGTCTCACAAGGACCTCACGGTATGATCTTCTCAAAGATAGATCAACAACAGCACCGAAGCTCAGAAGAGTCTCCGGGCTCATAACCTGTCAGCGGACAGGTCCCTGAATCATAAAATGAAGATAAGACTCTCTCAGTAAGGTATTAGATTGGACTTTAGCTACACGGCTGTCCTACCACTGAGTTGCTATATATAACATGCTTAATCTTAAAATACATAGAAGCTGAGCATACAGGACTCATATATTATAATAGAGAAGCCCTGTCAGTAAACTTCCTTAGCTCAATATTTCCCTGTTTAGTTCAGTTACCATTCTTGATTAACCAGGGGCCCGTGTGTCCCTTCGGTCCCAGAGCACTGATGCAATTCCCATGGAACGCTGACAACATCTTCTATTCCTTAATACATTCTTTGCATCATTTGTCTCTCCCGGCATTCCTCGCAGTGTGGCTTAGGGCATTCAAGGTGAAATTCCTTCTCACTTGGCTACAATTTTGGTTCCTCCAATAGCTTACCCGTTAAATGCCTTTGGATATTTTATTACAATTACTCGTTACCGGGTCCACCTCGTTGTTATATATTTACTGTACAGCAACTTCGTCCATTGATATACCATTCGTCTCTAAGTAGAGTGGTATAGTGGTCACACTAGCGTAAAATATCATAGTTGTATTATTACCATTACATGGAATTACGGTGTATGATACGGATTACTAATCAAAAATGAATGTTCCGGTTTTGAGTGTCTACCACCATTTCTTTTATTTATTTTTGATAGAGACTTACATAGCCGTGGTCTTACCACATTTATTATTCAAAATACGCCCTTGCACTTGACAGGATCTACAAATGAGTGGAGAGTCAGCCTTAATCCAAGGATGGGTGCCAAATTTGTATTAGTGAAGCCCTAGTTCTAAGAGTTCTATCTTACTCTGCACTCTGGTATGGCCTAGTGGCAGTCTAATCAATGCTTCCAATACTAGGTATCCATCACTTCGGGGGGCGTTGGATCACCTGCTATTTGAGGCCTTTTTTTAAATCATCACATTCTCGACCACCTAACCATTCATCATGGACACATTTCTCGGTCCTTGAAAATTGATGTCTGATACCTAGCACCTATAGTGCAAAGCTGGGCCAGGCTATTGACCAGGCGTGAAACCAGCTATGAAAGCAGCTTAGCCTCTAGAGCTTTTAATCTATCTTAATAGAGTCTTATCACTACTACAACCCTTCATACAGCTATAAGACGAAATGCAGGCAACTGGGAGGAGACTTATCGAATATATTGGTAGCGTTACTTTGTCAGACACCAAAAACACAAGGTACAGAGAAGCCGTGAAGGCGTTGTGCGACAAGGTGGGACAAGAGGTGAGATTCCCATTTATGCAATCTAATCAAATCCAGGCAGCCTATCATCTCCTCCAGGATTTGGCGGTTACTGTTGAGGAATATCGCCGACAGCTGCATCACGGAGCTGGCAGAAAAGGAAAGATACTGCCGGATGAGTAAGCAAGGTCACGAGATGCATCATACCGGAAACAGTAGGTCGGTAGGGCAGCGTACTTAAAACTCCGGACCATGATTTTCCTTCTTTCTTCCCATTTAATAAATATATGTCTCCTATTAGTGCTGTAGGTACAATATTTCCTGTCTATTTCAATTATCTAGAGGTTTCTTGTCATGACAAGAAGTAGTGTAAACAGTAGTGTAAACGTTACTAGGTTGAAGCAGCTTATTTCCTGGCAGCTAACCTTCAAACACAGGCGATCCATGAGCACTCAACCTCTTCAGATTGACATCGCGAGCCTTACTGAAGAAAGGCTTCCTTTTTACAGACCGGAGCAGTTCTATCCAGTCTACATAGGGAAGTTCCTTAACTTAAAATACAAAGTTCTAGGGAAGCTCGGATATGGATCTTATTCAACTGTGTGGCTCTGTCGCGACGAGAGGTACGGCTTTACTCTATTGCGATTATATTTCATATTTTAGCTTACTGTCATGCAGCAGCCATAAGTATGTCGCAGTTAAAGTCCTTACTAGAACATCCACCTATTCGGGGCGAGCCGTGTCTAGAAAGCTAGAAGTTTATGAATACCTAAGCAGGCTAGGTTCATCACATGTTGGAAGCGCCTATATCCGTGGCCTTGATGACACCTTTGATATTTCCGGTCCATGTGGAGTCCACCGATGCTTGGTGCACCCACCAATGCATATGTCGATCAATGCGTCGCAAATGCGAGCTGGGTCTTGTAAGCTTAGTGAGCCTCTGCTAAAAGAGACATTAATTTGTCTTTTCCAAGCTCTCGGCTTCCTTCATAGTGAGGCAAATATTGTTCATTCTGGTACACTTTCCTATTCTGATAGTTCCTCTCTACACGATAATCTATTGACAAATATTGTAGATATCAAGGCATCGAATATCATGCTTAGCATTGACGATGAAACAACCCTCACAGAATTTGAAAAGTCCGAACAGGAATATCCAAGTCCACGCAAAGTCGTGGATAGTAATCGCACAGTATATACATCTCGGAATCTTTGCTCTCCAAAAGATGGCTTATGGGGTCAGCCTGTACTATGTGATCTTGGGGAGGCTAGGGTCGGGAAGTATCATAAAGGGAATATGCAACCCAATGTCTATAAAGCCCCCGAAGTGCCCTTTGACATGTAATGGTGCTTCAGTGCTAATATATGGAATGTCGGCCCCATGGTAAGTTGAGTCCTCCGACATGGGGGCCATTCTTACTGAATATAATTGCAGGTCTGGGATATCTTTGAGAATAAACATTTGTTTAACGCGCTTGACGAAGATGGGCAGTACTCTCCATTCCATCATGTTACTGAAATGGTAGCGTACCTTGGACTCCCACCGCCTGACTTTCTCCAGCGTAGCAGAGAAACGCGCAATGTCTTTGATGAGAATGGTCTGTTTCGGTCTCCCGACGCGTGAATGAAACTAACACTCAACTAGGGAAATGGTTAGGTGCGGGCGGCGTCTCTATACCGTCCATTTTGTTGGAGCAATCGGAAGAGAACCTTGGTGGACGAAACAAACAGCTCTTCCTCCAATTTATGCGGTCAATGTTGCAGTGGGTCCCCGAGGAGAGGAAGATGGCAAAAGCATTATTGGATGACCCGTGGCTGAATGACCTTGTATAGGAGGAATATGTCGACATCAACCTTCAGGGGTCTTATTCTATGGCTTTTTATTCCCAACACACAATGATCCTAGTAAGCAGGCGGTTTAGATTCGGAGCGGACAGTCCACTCAGTCCATTTATTGGCTACAGCGTACTGATTACTTGAGGAGGAGGGCATAATAAACTTCCAAATATTATTGGCTCAACAAAATTATGACAAGAGATGATACAATACAGCGGCAGAAGTTGTTACCAACCTGACTCAGCTAACAACAAGATAATATTTATATAATTAGTTAGGGGTGCGTTCTCACGTAGAATAAAGAATGCGAAATATTTTGTCAGAGATTTCCATTCTATTCAAGTCAGGTAGAACCCGTAGTTATTCGTGTGGAGGGAGACCAATATTACTACTATGCAATCGGAACCATTCGATTAGGATGAGCGAGAATGTAGGCCGCTGAAAAAAGAAAGCACGGTCAGGCTGTAATAGACATTCTTTTCCTTGGAGCTCCACACTTCGTTCAATCCGCTGACGTTGTGTTGCAAAGAATGGTGGCTTAACCAAGATATGGACCCATACAAATATCCACGCGCTGAGTGGTTTTATGTACTTTACTTTACATACTAGCGAATCTGCAGGTTTTTTTTTCAAAAAATAATCAAGTTGGATCCTATTATATATATATAGAATACATCAATCATTCTTGGGCAAAGCAGAAAGGCCCCTCAACTCTGACGAGAAAAGATTAGAATTTGATCTTCGTGATTCAAACGTCAAATACCGCTGCAGTTGGCAAACCATCCTTCGGTATCACTTTATTTACGATCAGTATCCTCTATATTTTTCATATAGACTCTTGTTTAGAGGCGCCAGTGGACTGTGTGTCATCTAGTAGCTGTATGATTTACTAATCATAGGGGTGTCCCAGCCAATTCCGGCTGATCATAAAAAGTATGAGGTATACCTACAACCAGCTTAACAACTGTTAATGAATGTCTAATGGTCATAGTTTCGACCATTCCACGCAACAAGTTATGATTCTCGCTCAACTAACATCTATGAATAGCACTATTGGCACTGCTGAAGGAACCAGGCTGGCTCTAGATAAAATTTAAGGAATGATGGAAAGACATCATCTCCAATGAATGATAGCTAGATAGATATACCTTGTCAACCACATCCCTCAATCCAAATGCCATCCTAACGCCAGTATTTCAGCATCCAAGGCCCTTTCAACCGAGTATGACCTCCCCCCTCTTTCGTAGGTCTAGACCTAGCGATGGCAAAATTAAGGAGCCTAGGGAGCCTAGGGAGCCTAGGAAGGCTGTTGGGTGGGCAGCAGTGATTTATTTATGTAGTAACATTCACGCCATATGATGTGGGTAACATCGCTAAGGCTATGAAATATGCCACAGAAGTCTACATCATCTTCTGGGTATGGGCTGGATCCTTTACTCTCCTAGAATTAAGTCATGAAGAAAGAGAGAACATCAGAAACGCGATTATTTTCTTATCTGAATTGTGATGAAAGTCGTGGTATAAGATATGATGCATATTTGAACCTCCTTAAGTACATCATTATCCCTCCACCAATCTATGATCCCAGGACATGCTTTCCAAACCCCAATTGGTGAAGGAGAGTACTCTTTGAAGAGCCTGCCATTGCCCACCCGTTTGTTCATCGCCTCCAACCACTGAAGGGGTCATGATTGTCGAACCGGTCCTCCTTCGTTGATCCTCCCTTTCTCTTGTCGGGAGTGATCACCCCGACCGGGCTGCGGAAAGCCGAAATGTCGAAATCCGGACGCACGGTGAGGTAGAAGCAACGGATGCGGGTTGGAGGCGAGAATTGATCCTTCGCCCGGCCAGTTCCAAAGCGGCCTAGGCGGCCACATTGCCAGGCCGGTCCCGCCGCGGCCTATTGAGACATTTCAGCCTACCAGCTCCACCGACCAACCATCGGCCATGGTTGTTCGGGTTGGCGACGAAATCCTTTAGGACATCGGCCTGGGCGAAGACATATTGTTGCGCAGGCGAAACATGGTCGTCTTTCGCCCCTTCTGGGCCTTTGGGCGCTGGCAGCGTGACGTTCGGCTCTAACAATATATTAGCTTAGATCACAACAAGCAAGCGGCTATCGAGGAGAGCGACATACCTGTGGCAACTTCCTGAAGAAACCTAGTCTCTTGAATCAAATTGAAGAGTTCTAGGTCTGCTAGTCACTAGTATCAAACCGAGTATAGAAGAAATGGTAAATGCAGACACGAAAAAGATAGATATAAAGCGAGAGTTGGGGGGAGAGAAACATAGAGTCCAGAAGGAAAGGTAAGGATGAATGTATATCCAAATAGAGTTGTATTGTGTGGGAAAGCGGGATAGGAAGGAAAGTGCGATGAATTTGTCGGGAAGAAGGAGTTAAAGGCAGAGGGAGTAGGAGGCTATCGGAGTCCAGGCATAGATAATAAGAGTATAAGACCTGGACTACCAGTGGCTGAAACCTATCTCAGCACTTACCATTACAAGTGGGACTTCCCATAGTGTGATCAACACAGATCACATCAGCCACCATGACGGTGACTCTGATGTGAGTCATTATATGTCGGCTAGGCTATTCGTTTGTATTTCATGACTCATGTACATAGAAGTCAAAGTGAGATAAATACCTCTCACTTTTTCCTTAGAGTTAGAAAATCAGACTTCATCAACAGAATATCGGGTACCCTACCTTCCACTACGATAGAGGCTTACCCTTGTCGCTAGTGTCGTAATCGTTAAGGCCTAGTCCTGACGATATGTTGTTGGCACGCTGTGAATCGACCACAGCTGGCTCGCTTGTTCTTTCCGCATTGTTTCCAGCGGTGCTCACTTTCATTGAGGCGCTCTCTGCAGAGCCTGTGGAGCTAGAGCTGCTGCTTACCTCGTCGGTAAGGACGAAGAGAGCCCTCAGGGAATTTTGAAGCGGGTGAATGAACAAGTCATGTATTTTGAGATGGAGCCAGAGCAGAGAAGGTGAAGTGTGAAAGAGAGCATTTCATATCCTCGCTGTTATCATTACGTCTTCCAGAGATAATAGTTGCCGATGATAATTGGCCGGGCTGAATCATTAATGAACTGGAGTCATGGGGGGATGTATTTCATAAATCCTAGGGATGGAAAGAGCGTAGTACCGAGATATTCTCGGCCGTCAAAAGCCGGTGATTCCGATGATCGTAGTTTCCCGTTGACGGGGGATGTATGTCAAAGATTTATGATGAGCCTAGGATAGTATAACCATCTCTTCGGCCCTGGGCAGACATCTGTTGAGCAACAAATGCACGACAAGAGGCAAGCGACGGGTAGTAAATCTGAGTCAAACGGGATGATTTGATGATACGAGAATGTGATTCTCTTGGTAACGGCCCTCAAGAAGAATAGGATCCAGAAGGAGCAAGGGCGATGGTGGAGATTCCCTTACAGTTTAGAAATGGAAAGGTGTATGGTCCATTGGAATCCCTCTAGATCTCTAGCATAGCGACTTAGATGCAGATCGACAACGCCCGGAGAAGAGATTCAAGGTGGGCAAGCCATTCAATCCTGGTGAACTGGACTTTGAGGATAATGCCGCCTAACTGCATCTAGTACCAAATTCAGCTACTGCATCGATACCGGCGTACAAGAGAGAAGATTTCTACCTTGGTTACTCATTTCCTTTCCAGTTTTAATGCCAGATCATAGAATCTTTTTGCCATGAAGCATCGATGGTGCCTGCAGGCTGATCCATCAGACCCATGAAGTCAAGATAGATTTGCTAGTCGGGCCACACCTATCCTTGCCAGCTCTAGCATCGCCTCCGTGCCGCCACAAATAGCGACGTCACCATGGAAATTATGATCTTTGATCAAAGAAGAGAATAGACAGCATTTCCGATATGAATTGTCAGCACACCGTTTCCGAGCGAGACGGCATGCCAACCCCGGCTCTACTCTTCTACCCTTACCTGTTTCAGCCATCAGACTTGAGTTCAAATAGCAGCATGAGCTGAGACGAGACTGGACACGATAACACTAAAGCCTTTAATTTGTATGTAACTGGAATACATGAATAAATTATTTTAGCTTTCTAAAGGGGAAAAAACTTTCTCAAAACAAAATTCAAATAGACCAGACACATGAGGATATCAGCATATAAACAGATCGATGACTTCAATAGATGGCTAATAGCAGTCAGACGAGATTTGTAAAATTTGTTATCCTGGAGAAGCGAAGCAAGAGCCATTGTAACTTTGGATATATGAAAGTTTCCCAGTACTAGAATCGCTTGAACTCCACAAAAAAGGAGCATGATTCTTCCGGGGAGAAGTGGACTAAACGGTATCAATTTAAGATCAAAGAATGAGCCGCAAAGAGAGGAAAAAGACTTGAAGGCTACTGTGCATCGGAAAAATGGTAACTTTGGCTCCAGTGTGTACGAGACGCCATCTTTGCCCAGTCCTCCATAAGTTCACTGGCAACCTGGTCGCGATATGACATGTAATACCGGCCTGTTGCCTGTTGTCCCCTGAACTGGTTCATCACTACAGTCCCTTGATAAGAGGTTATGCTGTGTGTCTCTCTTTCCACGCCGCCTGTGGCCGACGGCCGTAAGGATCAACTTGGCGTTTGAGACTGGCAGTAGTCAATCTATTTCGGTTTGAATCGACACTCCCTCCTAGCCTGGTAGGGCCGACAAAGTCGTGACTGGCTTCCCCAGGAATCGGAGGAGATTAAATAAATAAACGAGCTAAGCGGGATTGTAGGATCCTACTACACTTGAATGTTCTTCTAGAGGTATGATGAATATGATAGCAGCTTTTTATATTATATCACCCAAACTAGTTTGGGTACTACTAGTAGTACATTTTGAGAAAGGATGCTCGGAAATTTTAAGTCCTTCAGGAATCAACTAGTCCAGCTAGAGCTATCTATGAGCACGATTGTATGGAATCATATATATAGCAATGGGTGGGACGGCAGAGCCGATCAGGAATGTTCATGATGAAGTCAGAGTGACTCTCTGGTTATACATACCTATTGTTTTCTTTGCTATGATCGAAGTATCACTCACTGGTAGATATCATAGTTATGGATTCTAATGTGAGATGTGATTCTAGTTCTCAGTTACCTAGTAGGCAAGGGAAAGTGATCAATACTATAATATAACTTATCATAGAATAGATGCAATCAGATAAGGCACATGATTAAAAAAAATTTAATCATTCATGCAATTAGAAAGACATTTTGATTATTTCTGCTTCCTGTATCACGCGACCAGAATTCCAAAAAGAACGATTCTATAATTTGCAGTACATGCGCATTTGGGCAGGACAGCATGTACTACCTAAGTTGGTATTCTATTAAATAAAGATTCTTGAAGGGTCGAAAAATCGGAAAAAGTCCCTTAAGCCAGTAAGCTGGCTCCTCCCTGCTCCGGTTTGATTTCCATATTAACTTATGTCGTATCATCCATGTATGTACACAGAACTATTACCATTCGACTTGATCGATCTTCGCATTGAGGGAAGAGGAACAAGGGAGAAACGACGTCAAGGAGAGTTAAACGAATAAGTGATGGGTGTTGCACAGCAGGCTTTCTCTGCTTCGCAAACCCCACACTTCTCGCCTGCTGAACTATCCTATCTATACACTTCCCTCGCTCTTCCCAGCGGCCCGATCCGACCGGACGGACGTTCACCAAGCCAATTCCGCCCCTTGACAGCCGAGACAGACATCCTTCCTGGAGCAAATGGCAGCGCGCGGATCGGCTTCGCGGATGGAACCGAAGCTCTCGTAGGTGTCAAGGCGGAAGTAGAGAAAACGAACCTCGTGACAGGCGCATTGGATTTCCGGCACTTACAGCAGCAACAACAGCATCAAAATGATTATGCGGTTGGTGATGGATACGAGGATGGGGAAGGCTTGTCGGGCACGGCAACGGGACAGAGCTCATGGGTACAGATGTCGATCGAGATCCCGGGCTTCAGGGATGACGACGCCCTGCCGGTTTTCTTGTCAGAGATGCTGAGGGAATCACTTGTGGGATCGACTGCGGGTGGTAACGATGGGGAAAGGCACAAAATCAGCGGTCTGAAGGGAAGATTAGTGATCAATCGGAGGTGGCATTGGAGACTCTATATTGATGTAAGGAATCGAAAACTCTTTTCCGCTGCTCCCGGCTGGTCTCGACTGACGTCTCCTTCCGATGATATAGATCCTCCTTCTCTCCCCACCTCTTTCATATCCGCTTCCTCTACTCTCGTTGACCACCCATCTCGCGCTTCTCTCCACGAAGCTTCCCAAACTTAAATCCCAAGGCGAAGAAGATCCGTTATTCGATGATGATTGGGATGTGGCAGAGTACCTTTATCCGCGCTCCCTCCTCGGATTTGATGCTATGGCAACGAAGGACAATTTGTCCACACCATTTCTAACACAGGAGCCACAGGTTCGGCCACCGGTGACTCTCCTCGTCATTGCGGCGGGGGACAATATCATCTTCGACCCAAGCAGGGAAGAGATTGCCGTTGCGGACGCTATCCTCGCGGTCTCAGTCAGCCGTGAAGTTGGAGGCGGCGACAATCCTTATTCGAATGGTCACAGCACTGGGGAGCAGAATTTCTTGAAACTCCTCTCCATTCGCACTGTCGACCCTCCCTCCCGTCTCACGCAGCCGGGAGTTCCAGACTCAGAGAACGTGGCTACCCTAGGATCTACGACCGCGGCGGAGGAAGCTGCTCTTCTAGGAACCCTGACGGGCGGGGAGGATATCCCCGGCGTTTGGCGGCCCAGGAGAGGCGGGGTGAAGCCCGCTCTGGTAACGCGGATGGTTCAGATGGTGCTTGAGAAGGGAGGAGTTGGTGATGAGGTGATGGAAGGGTTGCAAGGGGTGGATGTGGGGTGATCAGAATCTTTCTTCTCGTTCTAAATAATTCCATCGTCAACCGATGATGTGAAATCTCGATTCCGATTCCATAACTATCAATCGATAATGGCAAATCATCATGATGAATTAATAAAGGGATGGTAGCTGGTTACCTATTGTCTTGATTCCCACGCTCCTTGGAACAATTCTCTTTTCTTGTCTCCCGCCTGCCTAAGTCCTGTTTGTTCTTCCCAAACCGGATATGAAAATACCTACGATGGCAAAAGTTTTGTATAATGAGAATGCATGGTTTCTTTTGAATTAATTATCAAGTGATTAATGAATCTCAAAGTGTTCACATTAGATTTCAAGGTAAAACAAGCAGTGATTCCTTGTCACCATATTCTAAGCCACTTTTTTACCAGCCGCCTTCGTCCCCCAAAATCTCTATACTGCTCCCTCTCAGTCCCCTCAACGGGATTCTTCTGCTACTGAGGGGCCTGAACCTGCGGTATCAGGGTCGGGGGCTGCTTCTATCGTGTCGGAATCATCTGGCTCCTCCAGACCATGTGCAATGCGGTACTTGCGCCTCTTCTCAGCATCTTCGATACGCCGGTGCCGTTTCTCCCGGGTCAGCATGGACGTATGTTGCACATGCATTCGGTATACCGAAAAGGCTTCAGAGATGGTGTTAATAGGGTGTGTCAATAGTGCGGACCACGGTGGGAGGAGATGTGCGAATGGAGAAGTCCGCTTGAAGTTTGTTGTGAAGGTGAATGTCGCGAGGGAGATGAGCACACCCTATTCACACAAATAAAACGAATAAGCCTTGAGTCACCATAACCGAAGGAAGCCAAGGAAAGGGGATTCTCTATTTATAGGAAGATGGTTCAGACCATTGCAATCCAAACATGAATCCACCGACTAGTCAAGAACTTGTGAAGAACCGTCCCCTCTGGCGGGAACATATTCGGATACCGCTTCATCTTCCGCTCCTCCTTCTCCCGCTCCGAAAGCGCTGGGCCAGGGTAGTTGTACGGATTTCCCGGGCCGACGACCTTGCCGTTTCGTGTCTGCATCACTCGTCGGGCAGGGTGAGAAGGAGGGCGGAACTTGTCTGGCTGCGCGAGAACGCGCTGCTTTCCTTCATCCGAATGTCCTTTCGATGCCAACAGCGACGATGAGGAAGAGAAGGACGTGCAGCATTCACTGATATGAGACGTTCGGAGAGGACCAGCGTAACTCGAAGTGCGGACGATGGTAGCGGCGGCATAGCGGAGGGTAGTAGGGGAAATGCCCCGTGGAAGGAGAAATTGAGGAATTGCCAGTGTTGAAGCCATCGGAGAATCGTGAACCACTTGTTTCCTCCTCAGTTCGGGATAATAAATATGCGGATTGGTATTATTATTCTTTTGTTTTCCATCGTTTGAACTTGTTCTTGAGAATCCCCGGAACGGAGAAAGTCGCAAATGGCAATGGCATGGCGCTTTAATCCAAACATCATCATGTGATCAACAAACTCCGACCGCCTTCATTTTGCGGCCATCAAACTTTATCGAACAGTCTTCCAGCAACGAAACTAACCACAGCCACTTATTTAACGAAATAACGCGCCGCGAGTCGATTGTTTTCAAGTGCTCATGGGAGGTACCTGTCTACCCCCTAGTGCTAGAGATCTACGATGAATATATACTTTGAGATAGGTGCATTAGTGGAATATAAATGCTCTAAGGAAATTGCTATAGCCGTCGAATTCAAGCCCTACATCGTTTTTGATAAAAAGACACTGAGTTTCCTCAAAATATTCCTTTCGTGTCTTGGAGTTTTTTTACCTTTTTCCCTATGCACATGGCGATGATGGAGATGCGTGGCTACACGTACGCGAAAGGTCCAACAGAACCTACCTCCCATCGCCCACAAGTATATTATTCCTATAATATTCCACCCATCACATCGAAAACCCCTCCCTGCAGC
The DNA here is from genome assembly GCA_019804575.2 of Pseudotulostoma volvatum. Lineage (NCBI taxonomy): Eukaryota > Fungi > Ascomycota > Eurotiomycetes > Eurotiales > Elaphomycetaceae > Pseudotulostoma > Pseudotulostoma volvatum. The sequence continues at coordinate 12,760 of JAHQZX020005586.1, forward strand.
AGGAAAGATGGGTAGTGAACATTGCGACTACGACTCCAGCATCACAGCAAATTCGATATCGACGAATTCCATTCGGATCCAAAGGAAACGTCGCTACAAATACTTATTCCTCACGACCAAATTATCTTCGATACGATTTCTCCCTCACTTCCCCCCTGTTTTTACCAAATCATGATCCAGTTAAATGCATTACCTACCGTTTGTAACTAATGAGGCCTATCGGTGACCTTAAAATCTTTTTCGGTTGGCCCTGTAAAGCTGTAATACCAACAGCAGTACAAGAATGAACACTGAAATCCTAGAGTCGGGCAGAGGAGCTCATACGAGGCTTGGAAATGGTGGCATCTGGTCTACCAGAGGGTAACACTCAGCAAAATGGCAACCATAGAGATCAGGGGGTGGTTTGAGTAGACAGCCCAGCATTTGGCCTTGGTTGATAGGCTGTTACGTGCTCGCGATCATCACAGAAGGAATTTCCCGCTGAGTGCTGACCAAAAGTGACGGTATGTCGAGGATGTTGCAGTGCTACCTCTTTAAGGCTCCACCACCGACGTTCTGGCCCCTCCTTCTCTAACGTTACAAGCAGCGCTCTCTGCTATGAGTGAAGATGCTCTCAGGCTTCGGCTACAAGAACCTCATTAAGGCGTAGCCACTAGCAGTCTTGGCTGGGCTATCAGGCGCCATGAGCATCCAAGAATGAACATGATCTCTCAGAGTAATAGCTGGTTCGAGTCAAGAACTTGTGTGCGGATTCCTTATCGTTTTCTACTGCACAACACTGTTCCGGTCGCTACGATACAATGAGGATAACCTAGGAGGCTCCCAGGCAGTTGAATGCAAGACATATTTAAATGAGCCTATCTCGCGCTGTTCTGGGCAATTAGCCTGCGTTTCGGAATGATTTCGTATAGTTATGAACCGCCTGTAAGCACTTCACTAGTCAGACCTATATCCTAGCTTTGTAGGCCTCCCAGATACCCGTGGCTGAGGCCGCAGAGCTTTGCCGCTGCTTGATGAATCTTAGCTAAAGGTCGGAGCCATAATATGATGTAGGTTGCCGCGTTTTATTTTTTACTGGACATATGACCTCCGCCTTCCGTCGAGAATATAGACAGTGTCCACATTTCTGAGAGTATGAGCAATAAGATGCAACCTGCAATCAGTGCACGGCGGACAAGGGCATCAGCATGTACATGAACGCTTCCCTGTGGCCGATTTAAGATTATAGGCTGTTTTGCCAACGACAATGCTCGTAGAAAAGGTAGGCGAACGCGGTCTTTCTTTTAGAGGCCAGGGTCTGACGTGGGCTACCTTCTGCCGAGTTCTTGAACAATTTCATTTCGTGAACACAAGAAGATCTGCCACATTATTAGAGTTAGTTACAATCAGCAACGAAGATACGGCGCTTTTCAACAAGCCAAAGAGGTAGGCATATCCGTAACGCACGTAGGAAGACGATATTAGAGCCGGCTGGTTGATTAGAAGATAGGTAAGCTATCGCTCCTTGACCGATAGGTCTTTCCGGGAGTCTTCCTCAGAGTACCGTGGTGGTTTATGGGAAAGTATGGCATATATGGAGGAAAGGAAAGGCAAGAAGGTTCAAAGTGGGAGTCGAAAAGCACTCTCAAGGAAATTTTATGAGTGTCGAATGACATCCTCTGCACACAACAGAGCTATCTTTTTGCGATTGTTTTTTTCTTTTCTCTCAGGCACCTGTAAGATAATATCGATATTCTATAGTATAACTTATAATAAGCACCTATCAAATCGTTCGAGGTATCCATCTACATGAGACAGGTATTTGTTCGGAGGGAATGTTGATCGCATATTCAATCGACTACCACCTAGAGTCCCAGATTAACTGGCAACCGAATGTTTGAGAGATCAACCGTGCATTCACCCAGAATTACATGTTTTTTATTAGTAGTCTTCCAAAAGGAGCCCTGTGAAAATATCCTATGGACTTTAGACTCGCCCAATGTCTAGTCGAAGATTCGAAAGTTGGCATTAGGAGGTTCTATTATTATCCGGTTGAGCATTGGTAATCCAGGAATTGTCCACTCTTACCTAGCATCACCATTATCAGCAACTCATCAGAGGGTCTTCGATCTTCCGGAATTGATTCTATTTCCATCCCTAGAAGCTCGACGGGTTGCTGTGAAAGTACCAGGATCGGAGTCTTCGAGAGCAGAATTTACAAGGCAAGGGGATCTAATTAAAGCAGGGTCACAAGTCTGGATTCCAACGTATCTGCATAATCTGGGACAGGATGGACAGGGATTGAGCAAAATGAGCTGGCGCCTCTTCTTAGTTTCCACTCTGAAGTCATTGCAGGAACGTCCCAGAACTATTCTAACTAATAATAATAAAGGAAAGTAGGCGATGACGGATGATGGTACAATCTCATAAGTCTATACCCAAGAAAGGAAAGGCTCTTCCGGTTGCGCCCGTCAGTCAAAGGAAGGGTTGAATCACCAATGCTCTGATTGGCTGATCTTGGGCACCGGTCGCACGGGTTCGCCGTCATCTAAGACCAGACCCCGATACAAATTCTCACCGTCGTCCGCAAAAGAAAAAAAAAATCTTTTCTTACTAACAACTGCCTTCATTCCCTTCGATCCATCATCCTTCGTATTCTGTCCTGTATCTTGTGTTCATTCACTCTCATCGGCGTTCACAATGGGCAAGGACAGCTACTCCGCAGGTGAGATCCTCAAGTACTACCTGATTGCTTTTTTAACTATTGTCAATGAGCCATCCCTCCAGCATCTAGCGTCGAGGAATACAGTCACCATTGCTGCGGACCCAGACAACTTGTTCAATGTCAATGGGAGATGCTGACGACAAATTGCAGGCGATTCCAAAAAAGGTGCCAACCTCTTCAAGGTCCGTCGAACGAAAAACATGTTGCCAAAACCCGCAGTGTTTCCATCTACTGACTTTGCCGGCAGACCCGATGTGCTCAGTGTCATACCGTTGAGGCCGACGGTGGCAACAAGATCGGCCCCAATCTCCACGGCCTGTTCGGGCGAAAAACCGGTTCCGTCGAAGGCTACTCTTACACCGATGCGAATCGGCAAGCTAGTGTGGTCTGGGATGAAAATACCTTGGTTAGTTTCGTCAAAATCGCTTCTTACTTTAGAGAGACCGGTGGGCTGATAGATCCGTAGTTTAAGTACCTAGAAAACCCGAAAAAGTACATCCCTGGCACTAAGATGGCCTTTGGTGGCCTGAAGAAGGACAAGGATCGCAATGATCTGATCGCGTACGTTCTCTTATACCAGCTACCCGGATACCCATTCGAGCCACGGAACTGATTTGATCCTTTCTAGCTATCTGAAAGAAGAAACAAGCAAATAGAGGCCTTTTGAATGGGTACTGCTACCTTTGTGCCTGGACTCTTGGCTTCCTTGTGTTTTATTGGACTTACTCATATGTCTTTATTTTCTCCTTTTCCCTGTGTGGGTGTGTATACTTTGTGGGGAATCACCCGGGAGCGCCCCGGAAAGGGACTGTAACATTATATCACGCAGTAGACTTCTCATTCTTGTGCTTTAGCGGGGATTGTTTGATGAGGAAGGTGACAACTGGACATAGACTCTTTCACCCTTGTATTATGTTTCTACACATGTTTCATTGGTTTTCTGGTGGATCAACATTCATGCCTTGGTTGGTCAGGATATGGTTAGATAGTGATAATGTGTTGATTGCTCTCCTCTCATGAAAACGGTCCTATGAAGATCTATTGAGCCGTCCGTTCCCACGCTCCCGTAGCTCCTTGAACTGTTTCATTATGTTCGTTCTCTCGGCCCAGTAGGGCGCTAAATTGCTTACTTAAATACGGAGTGTGCGGACACGCATCAGATGATAAGATTAAATACCTAACTATTGAGATCCTGATCTTTCTGATCTTTCAGACTCCTCATTTAATTATTCGAGCCTTTTGACCTTTTTGGTGGAAAGGGAAGCTTGCTCAGGACCGCGAATCGGAACTTGAGAGTAATTCCGAGCTATCATAGACTAAATCTTGGGGGCTCCCAACAGATCATAGGGAAGTTCTCAACGAGAAGGTTACCTAGGTAGACTTTGCAGGGACAGTGAACACGTTATCCTGCATCAAAGTATCATGATTTTCCGCTTGTCCAGAATCAAGTTAGGGGTAATAATAAGATCCAGAACTTGTATGGCCATAAGTAGTAGTACAATATGGATGTATATGATACCTCTATCATAACATATCATATCATAGTAATCATAACAAGTGATGAAGGATGAAGTATTGATACTATGGATTACTTTCCTATGACAGGCAAGAATGGTCTGGACTCTGGACCCTGGTATCAGGTGATAACTTAGTAAGTATGTATATGTATGTACACGAGTCCATGCAGCAGGTCATACCATTCGATTGAGACGCACATGTCAGGTTAGGCACATCCTGTAACTTACATGTTTATTACCCGGTAACATAACAACTTTGTGCACCGGGGCATCTAGACTCGGTTCGGCATCCCGTCGTGTAAGTTATTCTAATGGGATTTGTTTTCATGAGATGATATGTAGTAATTACGATGATGTACTATGGTAGTTCAACGTATATGTATCATAATATGAAAAGATCTCTTGTTGATAATTAGGTATTATTATCCGCATAAGCAGCGGACAACCTCACAAACAAGATGAGGAAGTTACTAAAAAAGTACCTATACTAGTAGTTACTAATGCTTCCTTTTCCCATCATGATCATATGATCTTTTCCTTCGCTACCTATGATACACTTATTATTACAAATATTGATAGTATATAATGTATATCGAGAGAGATGGCTTTCTAGGGGAGCAAGGAAGTTTTGATCTAATGTCCTTGTCTCCCTAAGTCTAACGTGAATCCTTCGGAGAGAGAGAGTTCAGGGTCCCTTCGGATTAAATCCTGGGGGGGCTTAAAGAAGAGAACACAAGTAATTGGGTTATTAATTTGAACGCACTGATCTCATTGGACCAGCCACCGGTTTTTTTTTTTTTTTGGTCCTTACGTTGGTGTGAGACAACCCTGTTTTGATTCCTGTCCCTTTTTCATTATCGATCGTGAGCATGACTGCTCAGGTATAAGTTATGTATTTTGGGAAGGAAGAAGAGGATATCATATTATTTTTACTTCACCCGGTTGATTTTCTTCATGGATGCATAAGTAGTTTGAATGTGTCGTCTGTAGGTACCAACTAGTATAGTTCCATACAGATCATAGATGCGAATGACTGGGCTTTAACTCGACACATGAAACATCAAGGATCACCTGGCGGCCATCGCTCTGAATGGCTCTGCTTGGGCTGTCTTCAGGCACCAGAGCTGGATGAAGAATCGGTGCTGGTTGGGATCGATTCTCAACCTGATTCGTCCTGGTGCCAATCCCCCGTGCTCTCCCTAACCCTCATCCGGGCTGGTATTATGATGTTGTGCAAAGTGGAGCTAAAGCATCTTCTGCAGACAAGCCCTGGGGGACCAGCACCATCTGGACATTCGACTGGATAATCGGAACTCTCCAGTCTTGACTCTTCCCCTCTCTAGATTAGCATGATAGGCGTAAAGGTATTATTCCTCGACCGGGGTCTCTGTTCTGCAACTAAAGTATCGCCTGCCGATCCCACCCCTCCCGATTCTCGCCCTTCCTTCTCTCTCTCTTACTCTCTCTCTCTTCCTCCTTCTCCTCTCTTTCTTTTCTCTCATCTACGACCTTGTCTACAGACCGTTTTCTTTCTGTCTTCGGTCGCCGTGACGTCCTGAATCACAATCGCTCATAATCCCAACAACTCCTCTCGATGGTCTCGCGCGATGGACGAGTTCGATAGTGGCTTTGACGACAATCCCTCGATCTCCGCCTCGCTCGAGGAATTCGCTGCTGCCGCCACCAACCACTGTCCCCCGATCATCGAGCTTCCTTCACAGCATTCTGGGTTCAGGTCGGATGAGTCGGATGATGATGACGATGCCGATGTGGAGCCTAGCGAGCCTTGGTCACCGCCAGGGTTAAGGCAACATGACTTTGTACCGGGGAGTGGGTGGTACCGCCATCAGCCATATTTGCGCAAAGCCGATTTCGATCGATTAAACCTCAAGCCGACCGCCAAAGGTAGTCCATCGCAGTCGCGTGATCCCAGCCCTCAGTACGAAGATGCGCCAGAATCTCCATCGCCCGGAGTTGAGAAGAATGCGAGGAAAGATGTTCCCGATCTGGGCGATGTCACGGTCGCGGCGAATGTACCTCTTCCTCCCGGACGGGACTCCCCAGTGAAAGGCCGGTCGCCCAGTCCCAACCCAGCCTTGCGGAGTAACAACGACAAAGAAGGAACGGAATGCGATCCCGATAACCTGAGTAATTGTGAATTTATTCCCCGTTCTCTCACCCGAAGCCTCCCCTAGCAAACCTGGGGTTCGCTAACTAGCCTGGAAAAGACATCCGGTTTGCCCTCCGCGCGGAAGTCCAGCATCGCGAACCCTTTATCGCCATCTTCGGTTACTTCCGATCCAAGTTTGACAAGATGACCCGGACTAAGTCCAGTACCACGCTGTCGATCATGATCGCAGTACTTTCCGTTACCGTAATGCGCGCGCTTTTTCTTCCCCCAGTACTTCAAGCGGTTCCAGATCTAGTCAAACTGTCCGGGTTGGCTCGTTCTTTTGAACCTCTCATCTACTACTCAGAGAACGGAGTACAGCAGATCGGTACTCTGCAAGAAACCGGGGTCGCAGTCTGGGACTTGGGCGAATCCGTCCGGGGGACGAACATGACGAGCGCGCCCATTATCGTACGCCAATTGGATGAGCTTTCAGAGTCCCTCAAGTCACTGTCTCTCGAACTCACCCGCTTCTTCGCCAATGTCGACTCGGATATCGATTCGATCCTGATCGTGATGGACTGGGCAAAGCGGGAACTCCAGACCTTATCCGCTCAACCGCCCAGCAGTCTACCTTCAATTGTGATTGACAATCTCCACATCATGCTTGCGCGGCTGGGCACGCTCGAACGTGGGGTTGTTAGTGCTGGTGAGGATCCCGATGGGAGCGACCTCACCACCACCCCAACGACGCTGGGCAGAATTGTTACTATCATTCTGGGCCCCACCTCGGCGCAGCGGACCCGCGCTACACTAACCCGGACCTTCACGGAGTTCTTGAACGTCCTGGAGGAGTCGATCAACAGCGAACTCACTCACTCCACGGCACTCTTTGCGCTCTTCGAATCCATTGACCGGCAATTCCTCAACTTGCAGCGCACTGTAGTCCGCGAGTCTGATGCCCAGGAACGCGCTGAAGGGGAAATGCTCAGCTCGTTGTGGACCCGTGTACTTGGCCCGGATGCTGCCATGGTACGCAAGTATGAGAAGAACAAGCGCCTCCTGGCGAACGTGCGTACCCGCACGGTAGCTAATAAACATCTTCTTATGGATCACAGGGGCCGGTTGCTCACGCTCAAGGTCAATTTGGAGACCCTCCGTCGGAAGCTAGTCAGCCCTCTGGTCCGGCGCAATGACTCAGTCAGTTTTGTTGGAGTTATTGACGGCGTGGGAGGCAGAAATGGGGGGCGGACGTTAAATCCCGTGGAGGCTGTGGTGGAGGGGCAGATCAAGGGTATTGAGAGCGCCTACGATTATCTTCGAGCAGTTCGTGAGAAACAAAAGGCAAAGCTGATGGAAATGGTGTACGGATCTGGCAGCAGAAGAGGCCTGCCCGGCAGCGCGACCATTGGGGGCGGATCACAAAATCCTCTAGATGGAGAGGACTGAAAGAAGTATGATGAGCGAGATCAGGTCCAGCAACCCGCCATTGTTTAGGATCTCTACCTCCTATCCCCAGCCGCTTCCCAGATAGACTGAGTTTGATCGTGTCCAACTCAGTCAGACAAGAAGCTATCAAGCTGGAATCCCTTCCCTTCTTTCTTCCTTCCTATCTTCGACCCGAAAATTCCTCTCATCCTCAGCTTCGTTTTCAAAAAAACAAGAAAAAGAGTATAAAATAAAAACAGGTCAGAACCAAATCCAAGAGCCCTAGATGGGACAGTTGGCAGAAGAGAGCATCGGCACGGACATCTTACAAGGTTCGTCCATCTTCCGGACATCCAATATCTCGAATCTTCAGCAGGTCATCCAGAAGAAAAATAACCAGAAAAAAAAAAAAAGAAAGAAAGGTGTATCTTACATGTATGTATGGCAACGGTGTTTATTGGGATTGCGACGGGTGGCGAGCTGGTTAACAAAGTCAGGCAGGGAGGTACATTATTCTCTGATTGATACACATACATACATCTCGAGGCGCACGGCTCAGATTCAGACTCAGGCTCAGATCCAACGGCGTCTCATTGTTTCCGTCATTGGTCAATCTTCCAAATCATCATCTTATTATTATCTACCGATCTTCTCGTTCTGGTCATCATCATCTGTTTTTTTTTTTCTCTTTTTTTTTTCCAAGCTTTCGACAGGCCTACTGAGTGAAACAGCCAGGAACAACCAGGAGCGGTGTTGTTCGGAAACCTTGACTTTTTTTTTCTCGCTTTCTTCTTTCATCTTTTTATTTCTTCGCCCGGGTTCTTTGGGTTCTTTTCCTCTTTTTTCTTTTTCCTTGAGACTTCCTCAGCAAGCGAAAGGCGTATATGCGTGTATGGTGTGAATGGATGTATGTATGAATTCAAATTCGAATTTTATCACAATGCCACCTCCATCTCTCTTTTTTTCCTCATTGACTAATACTGATATCGATCACCTCTCCTTTGATAATAACATGTCATTCTCTACTATTTATCATCTACTGCCTACACATACGTACTATTCCTTTTTTTTTTTCGATATTTCTTGTACCGTGATACGTTAGGCACACGTCCATACATACCTATAATCTAATGCCTATAACACAATATGGTATCTGGTAACAACTAGGTACAGTAAAAAACGGCTGTACAGAACCTAGATACTAAGAGAAATAGTTAATAAGACTTGGAGATAAGGACAAACGCGCTCGTGACCTTGAAAAAAAAAAAAGGGGAGATACTAGCTTTTTGATCTTCATGCTGACAGCCATCATTTGTTCTTTGTGCATCCACGTCTGATATACAACCCAGAGAAAGTTGGGATCCCATAGGACCCAGAGGGATATTTGGAGTTGGGGAGAATGATTTGAATTGGGCTACCAATACAAATCCAATCGACTGCTGAATAATAAAGCAAGAAGGGAAAAAAAGGTCCTACATCCATTCCAGCAACAATAAATGTACGGTATTCTTTTCAAAGTAAGTATAGGAAATCCCGTGATGACAGCAAACACATCAATTAGGATTCCCGAGAAGTCCACCCTCACTCAAATTTGACCTGGACTTCCGCCCCCAGAAATTTGAAGACAAAGATACGCGCTACTGTACTTTGGCTTGCCTTCTATCCCCAGCGCTGCTGCTCTTTCAGTAGCCGGGTAGCTGCAATTAAGGGGTTGTCTGTCGCTGGTGCCAGAGAGCGCGTTTTTTTTTAGTTCAGCTATGTGAGCTTTCTCAGCTTTATCCGTGTCGGGAGCTATCCAACAAAAATTTGTTTATATTCGCCGCAAGGTTGAAGAAGCTACTAGTAGAATCTTCGGAGCTTTCATCGCGACTGTGTACTCTAAGCTGGCGTCGATCTCCTGCTATAACAATCAGTGTGTGCATTATAACAGGTGATATTAAATTGATATGATCCATCCTATCAGCTCCAGAAGTAAAACAAAAGATTGATTCTTAGCTTGGAATTGATCGTTTGTCGTGGTTCCCTTCTGGCTCCTTTCTCTTCCCCGCATTCACATTCCTGCTTATTTCCTTGCCAGCCGCATTGCAAGTATCCACGTATCCCGCCAGCCATGGCAAAAGCTGTGGATTGGACTTCAAGAAAGGGGGAAAGGTTGCCCAGGCAAATCGCACAAGTAAGAAGGTTGCGCCGAGACGGATCGATTGCCGGAGCACCAGCGAAAATCGGGGAAAGCTAGAACTGAAAAGTAAAGCTAGAAAAGCTTTTTAGTCTAGTGGTTTGACATTGATTGGGTACCTATCTGCGATAAAACATCTTTCCCAATTCTTTTGTTTCATGTAAAAAGTGTGCAACCCATGTACCTGCTTTGCGTGCGACGGAAAATGATGCATTGTGATCAACCGCTCTATGGGTAGAAGTGATGGGGTATTGGCTGGGTCATCCGCTATGCACTCTACAGGGATGTCTGTCTGACAATTGCAAATGGTGCATGGAATTCAATGAGAACCGGTCCGTTTCAGAGCGCAGGCATAAATGGGCTCCTCTCCAGCGTATCTTGACTTTTGGACACACAACCGCCCCCTGATCTCTTGCAATAGCCGCCACTGAATACGTTGTCACCCTGAGCCGCCGCACCTAGCCCCGTCCCACATAAGAAAAACGGAACGAACTATTTTGCTCAAAATCTGGGGTGTTTAATATATAATTACCCTACCAGGCGGGGTTACAGGCGTAACGGAAGGTCTAACAATGACGATTGCCGTGTTTTTTTTTTTTACAACGAGGAACAAGAAGGCGAGAAAGGAGAGCACGGTTTGGCGAGGATTTTGGGCAGCGCCTCAAGAAGAATGCACTATTGTGATGAGGTTATGTTAGGTTTATTAGCTCCCGAAGTGTCTCTCAATATCATGGTTACTCTTTGTGTGCTAACTAATATCAGTATCGATTTCTATATCTTTATTTTTCAAAATCTATGTTCACACCGAAGACTGAGGGAATGAAAAGACTACTTCAGTCCTTTATATCCACTCTTTGCCCTATGTTTCAATCCGTATCGATCTTATGTTGTTTTTGACATACTGTTATTTTATAACTTATTAGCAATGTCTATTTCTGTATCTAGGAGAGAAGTTAGGATAGTCACACCCCGAAGAACGGCCTATACGAAGGAACCTCCCACAGAAGCGGAAAAAATACCATTGTCCCAAACTCCAACCCTTATCCTTGTATTATTACATATCATAAAATTTTTTTCCTTTTCTTTTCCTTTCTATTTCTCCAAAGCAGTACAAGTCGTATCACAAAGCGTAAGCCGGGAGAGGAGACCATGATGCCTAGAATCCATAGTTACTTTGTCCATAGGGGGTAGCGCCATATGGGGTCGCGCCACCTGCACCACCCCAGGTACTGTGGCCGCTGTTTGGCCCGTACGCCGTGAAGCTCCCATCGATACCCTCGGGAGGTTCGTACGCATCGGGACTGCGTACTCCGCCTATGAGATCTTCTTCTTCGCCGCCCGCAACGCCGTTTCGATCTCCATCGCCTCTTACGCCCGTCAGAGTAGAGATTACGGCGGCGAGCTTCCGTTGCATGACAATTATGGCTTGCTGGACGACTGCGTCCGGTTCTAAATTGCCGGCGCTTTCAACATCAATGTAGAATGTGCTAGGTTGCGCGTCGTAGTCAAAGGGTTGGTCGGGAGGAGCTGCCGGCTCCCAGGCCGCGTTTTGCGAAACCGGCCTATTACATCATTCATCTCAGTTTTCCCATTCTGCACTTTAAGATATCGTCTAAAGGATTGCATCGCGTGTGGAAATATTTTGGAAATCTTTCCTTACCATTCCTTAATCGCGTCCTCCTCATACCAGTAATCCACATGGCGTAGGTTGTTGTGCGGATCGTACTCAAAGGCCACCGCCGCTGTCGGTGCCCATTTCGCATGCTCCTTCGCAATCCCTTTCTTTGCGATACATACCAGTTTGAGCTCCTGGTTGCGCCGAAGTTTGCAGATAAGAGGCCCTCTGCCCTCTGTATCGGCGATGACTGGACTGCCCACCCATTCGTTTGCTCGCTCCCCGCTGACGACAAGATCTCGTGCATACACATTCATGATCTCCTCACCGGTGCATCGCGCATGTAGCGTCAACGTGACACTACATCGTGAGCAATGGTTTTCGCAGTCGCAGTCGCGCGTGTATTCGACGTCTTGATCGCAGTTCTTGGAATTCAGCGGGACGAGCCCCAAGCGGTGAGCAAGAAATTCGTCCGGCAAGACAGAGGTGTTCTTCTCGATCTCGACAACGTCGATAGCCATTGTCGGGATCTCCGCTAAAATCGTGCGCCGGAGGGAGTTGGCAAAGGCGAGATCGACAGAGCTGAGTTTAAAGTCAACGCGAAAAGGCTCCGCCTGGTTCAGCAGCGGGGACATTTGAGTCAGTGGCCTTCAAACGATGTAAAATATAGTGGAAAACATGACGATTCATACTTCTCGGACTGTAACCTGTGGCCCCACGGGCTCGATATCCATTTCGTACTCCATAGCGAAGGAAGGAGAGCAACGCTAGCTGGTCACCTCCGTTGAGACTTGAAGCGTTTCGCTCATGAACAAGAGGGACAGACACGCTTGAGACACTGAGATTCTGATGCTGCTACTGGTAGATAATGTGACGGATGGAAAAGCAGAGGAAATGATAATAATAGTATGACACGAGCCAGGCAAAAATCTCCATATTATTAGATCCGTTACCAGTTCCCTAACTGGAGACAAAGGACCTGTCTAGTGTGTCTACATATTAGCTACAGACTCCGTAATTGGCGTCGCTTCAACTTAAAGGTTTCCGCCACTGCATTTGCCCCAACGCGGTAAGGTGTGCCCGTGTTGTTTGTCACCGCCTTCCTTACTTCCATCTACGGGGTTACATTGATCCGTTTAACCAGCCAGTTATAATGAGTGATGGGCCATAAAGTCACGCGATTTATTAAGTGGGTGATAGTTCGCCTTTGTAGCTTGATTGGAATGGATGAGTTAGTTCTTTTCACTATTTTGTGATTGCATAATGCCTACTAATGTAGTACATATAAAAGTATCGGTCGCTTCATTGTAAGGCCTCACCTATGTTCGATGGCTCCTAGCTACGCTAAGCCACGTGACGCACACACCAGGTAAAAGGATACGGAGTCAGGAATGGGATTCTCTTTTCCCTCCTCCCTTTCTCTTCCTTAGTGACAACTTGATCAATAACTTGTCTATTATTGATATTCATCATTGTACCTAATATCAATCAACTCCTGTACATTGTTACACGTTGTCGTCTCTTTACAAGAATAACTATCCCCAAATCTTACATTCTTGATCTATATACTAAAGCACCATCAAGGCTATATTTTGAGGTTTTTTGGTATACTCCCCCTTTTTATCTTTGAGTATATATTATATATGCCTGTTGATTGTTATTTCCGCTGGTCGTATTTTATGGAGTGCGGGAAAATTATTCTATGATACATCTGTAGTTACTAGCTATGTAGGAGATGATCATATGTAAGTGCTACTAAGTTAGATGTTCCATGTTGCTTTATTTTTAAAGCCTTTTTACCCTTTATCTTCTTTGAGAGATTCTTCACTCAAGACTGCTATCATAGCACAACTTTTATCTCTTGCTAGAAGGACCTTCAATGCGGTAGATGACTCGCTGATCAATCATTCTTATTGGCCACCTTGATTTTCTTTCAGTGCTTTCTATGACTGAAATCTCGCTACCTCCAATACTATAAATCTTCAAACATGTTGTGTACACTCTTCTCCATCATGTTTTGTTAGTATGCTGATCGACATCTTCCGCTATGTTATGAATTAATGAAGATCGCTTTCACTTTATCTCTATGGAGCCGATAGTATTATTTTCTTTCTAAAATGCCAGAATTTCTTAGTTAAGATCTAATGCCATTGCATGAAGCATGTATGCCTACTTGAACGTCAAGAACCGTGCCACATGGATTTTAATGCTTCACCCTCCAAATGTAGTAAATAAATATACCGGACCAGGGCTACATGTTTCGCGTATACATCGAACGTGGGCTCCTATCATCTCCAAGGGGATATACTGTAGTTATAGGGAAAACTCAATGGCTTTTATGGTGGAAATGCGCCTAGGCATGGCGGGCTTAGTTTGAACATAGATTTCAGAATCTGTACCTGTACCAACCTAGCGATTCAAATTAAAAAGCCGAAATATATAATGATAATCCATACTTTTCCCCAAATAGTTATGATATTAGAGCACTGTCACAGTACCAGCTTTGGTCTGGTAGATAATCATGTGGTATACCTGGTATGTATAGACTCTGTAGCTTCCTTCCTAGGTTTTTGTTCCTTGAGTTAGTTTGACCTCCTTATTTCAATTCCATGATAGTTTGTGTTGTCAATCACTTACCCTTGCTATCCTTAGATCCCTGATCCATGCAGCCGTCATGCGCAGCTCGGCCTCCCATACATCAAAAACCTGCCACGTCCACGAACCCTAACCTACATACGACCATAAACCTGCCACGACCGCGGACTTACCACGACCACAAACCCCGACCCACGATCATGGCCCTCAAAATACCACCCAAGAACTAACCATTACCGTGCCAACAAAGTATCAAGATGAACAGTCCAAGAATCCTCGTAGCTGGAATGGCTACCTGGCCGCGCCTCCAACAGCTTGCCGAGACTGTTGGCCTTGCTGCTGACCCAACAAACACCGCTACACTTACCAACAGCGAAAACACCAGACAGGCAGGCTTCCCCGCTCTCAGCTTTCCTCACCTTAGTCGAGAACGCCATAAATCATGAAGCCAACCAAGCCGACGTGGATAACCTAGAATGGTAAACGAAGGTAATCTCGCTGCAAGCCAAGGTTGACGACCTCACCAATGCACTCACCAGTACACTTACCCGCTCAGTGAGCGGTTGAGTGAGCGGAACGGGACGACGAATATCGGAAGACCCCGACAAGTTTGGCGGGATGGAAAAAGATATCGCTAAGCGCCAGCTACAATACGTCACATGGCGCTCCCAGATTCTACATTGTTTCGGTATAGATGAGCACGTGTTTAACACCGAATATCGCCGGCCTTCTCAAAGACTATGCCTATGATATTCTCCGAGAGCACATCGAGACTATTACGGACAACCCCACTGATCCCTCGAAGTGGTACTGGCAGACCTATCAGGATGTCTTCAAGACATTGAATGACCAGTACTCTACGCTTAACCTCTCCCATCAAGCTGGAATCAAGTCTGACAACCTATGGATGATGAATAAGCCCTTTCACAACTTCATCGCTTAGCCAACAGACTAGTATCGTGATGGAGGGTACCTGATAGATTTTGGTAGATGAAGTCATATATCTTACATAATGATGATAAAAAAATGAATCAAACATAAATGACGACAAATGACGACATAGCATATGGGCGGAAAGTGCTGTGATGTGACAATGTGACAGGTGACATGCTACCGGTAGTCCAGGCCTTCATACTATGTTTATCTATGCCTGGCACTCGGGAAAGATGAATGTGCAGAAGGTTGAGGCTTTGGGGGTTCAGGTTTCACAGAGCTTGCCCACGTATCTACAAATAGGAGCGATAAACCCGGCTTGACAACTCTAAGGGTTGGTGCAGGCTATTTCAAAATATATACCAGGATTTTCAGGAGAAACCCCACCTAGACAAGCTGCGAACAAATCGTCCCATCTCCCGCCGCAATAACCAACAGATTCAACCCGTTTATAACCCCGTGCAAACCTCGCTCGATGCCCCGCGAACCCAACCGACCCTAGGTAATATGGTAACCCAGATGGCTGGTGACCCAATGGTCCTTGATGCCCGCCATTGACAACGCCCCTCACTCGATGAGTGCAAAATTTTGTCTCTGCTTTTACTGCAAGGAACCCGGCCATATCCGTGACCAATGCGGAGAAAAGAAGAGGAATGATACCGGCTTTGGCCGCCTTCGAGTACATAAGGGCCCAGTTATGTTCACGACACAAGGAGGGCGAGGCGCTAGTCTATCAACGCTTAATTCGCGATCCAACATACCTCGACCGCAGCACACGAATCCACGCCCATCCTACCAGTTCGCAGGCCAGTATCTATAGCAACAACCTACCCCATTCGACCGCATCCGTGCCATAGAAAGAGGACTTGCAGAGGGCGAAGCTGCAAGCAGCACTGCCTCCACCCAGCCACCCTTAAGTCTCACCCCCCGGGTCTTTTCTCACGCCCTCAATACCTTCAGGTCTGAAAAGGTCGGAAAACGAGTAACCCCTACTCAAAGTCGCAAGCAGATGTTAAACGGAATGGCTTAGAACAACGTACCATATTGGATCCGCTCGGCTCTCGCTGAGAAGACTCCTCTCCAGCTTAAATCCGTAGATAGCAAATCATCGCTTGTCCAGACTAACCTTGTTCCCCGCGCACAGTAAACCCGTCAATGTAAGAGGGTTGGTTGATAGTGGATGCCGAGCGTTCATTAGTGTACAGACCCTCCATTTACCAAGATATCATACACCATACACCCGGACCCTCTTCCTTGCAGATGGAAAAACAACCGACACGATCACAGGATATGTTCTCACTATTTTTATTGGGGACCATGCCGAGCAGTGCCTATTCTTTATCACAAATCTAGCAAAAGACACGCCAATGATCTTGGGCTGCCATGGCTGAAACGGCATAATCCACTCATTGACTCGTCAATAATGTCCCTTAACATTCTCATGGTATTCCCAAGCGCACTGTTGCCTACCAGACTTTCGAACTCCAGCAAGAGCACCGACAACCCCAGACCCACCAAAAGCTTTCTATGACCTCCCTGTCCCAAGTGAGCCTAAGCTGATGAATGTCCGGTACAAGAGCCCCTACTGTGAGGGTACCCACGAAGAGAAGGTTGTACAGAATCCAAATGCGCTGCCTGTGCATTTTGAGACAACACTTACGCCTAGGAAGCCACATCACCAAACCTACTGTCCTACCGCCTCGAGTGGATCCATACCAGAATGTCGTGCGGTAATGATCCCGAATCAGCCAAAATGTCAAACCAGCTCCCGCCTGCATAGTTGCGGGAGTTAGACTGCCACTGCAATCGCTTCCCCCCTTAGCATGCCGATCCCGCAGCTGGCACCGACTGACCGTCATCAGAAACCTGAGCGACCAGACCTGGCAGGCATTAAAATATCTTCAGCCCCAAACTTCCTTCAATTCTGCCGCAGCCCAGACACTAAAGCTATGAAAGTTAACCGGGATGAATTAGATAACCTTGTTAACAAAATCAGCTACATTTACACTCCCAGACCTCCCAGACACGAGCTTTCGCGGTATACTTAAGGGCAATAAGGAATTAGAGCTGCTTTGTAAACTGTTTCCAAGGAGGTTTCACGATCCACTGCGACTACACGGCATATTCGAAGCTGATATCCAGAAATTCATGTAAGACAAGCCGGACCTACAGAAAGAAGACCTTTAAGGCTTCTCCCGCATTGACTTTCTGACCCGTATGAGGCGTTTCTTTCACGACTTGCCAATGAACTCCCACCACACCGTGTGTGGGATTACAAAATCGGAACTTGCGTCGGGAAAAGACTCGCCTTACCAGAAAAACAACCCGCCTGAGCTCTGCATCGTCCGCGAGTGGCTAGACGACAACCTAAGCAAAGGCTTTATCGGGAATCGAGAGCCCGCTGTGCAGCCCCTCTGCTATTGGCACCAAGCCAGGCGGGGGAATGCGCATATGTCAAGACTACCGAGGGCTTAACAATGTCATTATCAAGAACCGTTATCCACTTCCATTGATACCAGAGACGCGATATGCTCTTTGCAACGCTAAAGTCTATACAAAACTCGATATCATCGCGGCTTTTAACAACTTCACACCGCCAAGCCCTGAATGGAAAACGGTCTTCATTACACGCTTCGGCCTCTTCGAATCTCTTGTAACGCCTTTTGGCCTCTGCAACGTCCCTGCATCCTTCCAGAATTACATTAACCATGCCCTCGATGACCTTTTAGATAAGACATGTACCGCATACCCGGATGATATGCTAGTCTACTCTCCCAACCAAAAAGATCACAGAAAGCACGGCCGGGAGGTGGTCCAACGCCTGATCAAGGCAGGCCTGTAGACTGACATACGAAGACTAAATACCTCGGGATTTTATCGGCTCACCTGGTGGCATTTAAATGGACCCAGCCTAGGTTAAGACGATCCGTGACTAGCTTCCCCCACCAAACCTCAAAGATCTCCAGAAGTTCCTAAGTTTGGCAAACTTCTACAGGCGGTTTATACGTGATTTCTCTAATATCTCTGCCCGCTAACTAGGCTTCTTAAGAAGGATACGGTGTGGAATTGGGGCGATGAACGGCATGCGCTTGACGACTTAAAGACCGCATTTGCCACAGCACCTATACTCGCTATGTTTGACTATACAAAACGAACTATCCTGGAAACAGACGCATCTGACTGAGCATCTGGTGGAGTCTTGTCACAGTACGCCAATGATGGTCTTACTTCTCTAGCAAACTGTAAGGGACTTCCAGCCGAGCACACTTCCTGCCTTAGGCATACAGCGTCCTCGCTTGTGTGGTCACGTTGCCAACACTCGTTCTTGTACATAATATCCATCTTTTCGTTGGCCTTCTTCTAGAAGCCAGCGATCAGTTCTTCATCTCTTATAGAGTTATAGCCACATCCTTCGCTTGCCACGCCGTTCTCTGTTCCTTAGGCCCCCTAGGGATCCTTCCTCTTACACAAATACTCGGCGCAGGAATGTAACTACGAAATATACGATAAGGAGTTACTTGCTAGCCAGCGACGAGGTGGATGGTCAGAATTTCCGTCACAATTCAACTTCCGTATCGTGTACCGTCCTGGCTCGAAGGCAGTCCGCCTAGATGCCCTCAGCCGCAAGCCAGGTGACCGCCCAGCAAAGATAGACCTTAATGATGATCGGATAAAGAATCGCCTACGAACTGTTCTCCCGCCAGAGCGATTTGACCCAGACGTGCTCCGAGAACTCCTTCGGGAAACAAACCAAGAAAAAGACCTCATCGTGGCTCCTATTAGTGTTATCTTACCTGCTATGGATAAACCAATTGACGATTTGATCAATCAGGTCTATGCACGATCTGACCTCGCCGTTGTAATGCTCGAAGCGCTACGCGACCCGCCTGTGAAGCATTGGCCTAAAGCACAGCGCAAACAATTACGAAGCCCCATGGTTGACTATAAGGTTATGGCAACCGTATCTATTACCGGGATAAGCTCTTCGCACCTCCGAGTGATGAACTTCAAACACAGATCCCGTCCCGAACAAACTCCAGTGGACCAGCAGGTCACCCAGGACATGTGAAAACTCTCGACCTTGTCTCCCATAACTATTGGTGGCCTCACATACGTTCAGGGATGTTGAAGAGTATGTAAGAGCCTGTGAATTATGTGTCTAGACAAAGGCTTCCCGCATAGCGCCTCTAGGATTTCTTCAGCCTCTTCCAGTGCCCTTCCGTGCCTGGTCTGACATCTCCGTTGACTCCATTTAACCACTTCCAGCCTGTGAACAAACGGTAGGCAGTATAAACACATAGTAGCTGTCGTCCGCCAACTCACCAAAATGCGACACTTTATCCCTCTCACCGGGTTATCTGCGGAAGAACTCCCCGACGTTTTTATCAGCAGGATTTACCGCCTCCATGGCGCACCTGGTAATATTGTCTTAGACCGAGGTACTCAGTTTGTGTCCGAGTTCTAGCGTCACCTCTTCAAACGATTAGGTGTCAAGCTTAAGCACTCTTCATCCTTTACCGAAATAGATGGACAAACCGAGCGTGTTAACACTGGAACCGAAAAATACCTACGGGCTTTTATGAGCTTGATTGGGTACAATGGCTACCCCTTGCCGAGTTCGCGGCAAATAATGCTACCTCTGAAACAACAGGAGTATCGCCATTCTTTGCTAATTATGGCTTCAACCCCCAATTGGGTACCGAGCCTACAAAACCGTGCCCACCAAACCTTAGTCAAGCCCAAAAACGCCAGTTCTATCGAGCCAACGCTGTCGCCGACCGTTTCGAAAGAATAATAACGTAACTGAAAGCCTTGGCTCAGCACTCAATTGCCCGTTATGAAGAATATGCAAACGAGTCACGAGAAGACGCTCCTCACTATCAGGAGGGGACAAGGTGTATATTAACACCCGCAACATGAAGACAAATCGCCCGATGAAGAAAGGAGATGACAAGATGGCTGGTCCATATGTAGTTAAGAAAGTTTATCCGCGTGCCTGCCTTGTAGACTTGCCGCTTAATATGAAGATTTCCCTTTCTTTCATAAGTCTCTCCTACGGTTACACAGACAAGCGACTGGTCCCCCTGGACAGCAGCAAATTAACGAAGCAGAATCTCGACACCTTCGCGGATACGTACTGGAACGAGAGGATGGCACTGACGAAGTGGTCGAGAAATCGGAGTTTGAAGCGCTATTAGACTGCCACAATGACTACGGCGATCTACAATGCCTTGTCAAATGGAAGCCCCACGCCCCTACCTGGCAACCAGCAACGGACCGAAGGGTCAAGACGAGGTTATCTTGGGGTTTCATCATACACACCCAGGCAAGCGGGTTAAAAGTGCACCGACAATAAGGCGAGGTGCGCAGGTCGGTGCACTAACACCAAAAAGCCGAATAACATACAACCCGATGCCCGAGTCCAAGATCAGCTGCTACATAGCATACGTTTGTCGGTATTGACCGGCCGACACTCCACGACGGCTGACGAATTACATATGGGATTCGCATGTTGAAAAGAAACGCAATTGGATATTAAGGACGGACCCAGGCTGTGCAAAGCTGGTACAGAACTTTCGTTGAGGGATCATATGGTTGGCTTCGACGACCGGAGCTATCTGAATCTGATCAATTGACAGAAAATCAGGATTCAGCAGGTGATCGGGCGCCGGTTCATGTACACAATCCTTCCGCAGCTGTTCCTCTCTGCAAGAGACTCACAGTAGCTGAAGGATTCTCGCGGGATAAGGCTTATACATAGTTAGGGTCTTGATGCAGCTCGAGGATGGCACGCGCGCGAAAGAGAGAGGGAAGCAACGACAAAGCTACAAATGTAAATTCGGATGATTCATAAGAAAATGACAATAAAGGTGAATAATGGCTCTCGTGGATTTTACCGGTTGTATGTAATTGTGTATTCCTTGCTTACATACTCTTCAAAAGTGACACCGTTCAGCTGTCTTGCCAGAGAGGAGGGGGTCTAACTCGATTCTATCTTACCTTTGAGAAGCTAGGAGAATTGACTAGCCATTTTAGGGAAGGAGTTATGTGTGTCTTGATTCACCGTGAAATCCATGAGATGTTGATTTATTAGTGATCTGCACGGGCTTCAGAGTTCTGGCTGAATCTAGTGAAAAGTATACACGTATTTGAACACCGGAGAATGGCGAATGGGTATCTATATCGGTATGAGGAAGCATGAAGAGTAAAAACAGAAGAGTCATTCAGAGTCATATCTTAGCTGCATTAGACCCTGAGGTTGCGAAAAGGCCTCTTCTGCTTCTTCTCAATGAAGGGTAGATGAAAGAGAGAGAAAAAAAGAGTTTGCACCTGCCAAATCCCAAGTAAGAAGGAAACCAGCTTTTTGTCTATGAATGTGTCACAATGTGCCGCCTAGAAATGTAAAGATCATCCAAAGATAGTTGAAATCAGGATAACAGAGGAAGCAGGAAGGTGCCAGCCGTTATCGTTTTAAAGAACTGCGATTCAGAGCTTCAAGGAGCTCCGGACGACTGACCAAGGCCGAGGCCGCCTGTGCGTATGACATCCACTGCCGCTTTCGCTTGTGCATCTCTGGCCACTGGGCTTCCTCACGATCCACGATTACTTCGAAAAATTGATAGGAGGCCTTGGGAGCATAAGCAGTTACTAATGCCGGAGGGCGCATGTCTGGAATAGTCCCTAGGTCCTGTTGAACTGTACAGATCACACCTGCTTCTTCCCACGCCTCTCTACATGCTGCTTGTTGTGCTGTCGCCTCATCGGTCTCCCAACCGCCTTTTGGGAGTACCCAACCCCCTGGTCCGGCTGATTGAATCATCAAAACTTTGGTCTTGTCGGCGGAGAGCGGAACGACGCCGGCCACAAGGCGTTCACCCTTCAGGCCGTAGCCTATCAAATGTGTATCCATTATATCTCGTTAGCAAAGAACCCATATTTATGGTCTTGCGAGAGGAAGATTTAACGGCAGGTGACTATCTATTGTTGTAGGACAAACTCGGTGCCAGGGAGTGAGTGCTAAGGAAAGGAAGGAAATAAAAAAAGGAAAAAGAAAAGAGAAAGAAAAAGAAAAACAAAAAAAGGAAAAGGTCGACACGTGCCTGGGGGTTAGCTAAAACTCACGTTGATTTGTCCTCCCTTTGCGGGATTCCATCGGGCGACACTGGGCCATGTGCTCTTTTTGTGCTCTCGCTTCTTTGCTGCCTACTACTGCTTCCTTTTTGTCCACAAACCTGAGGATGATTGACAATCGAATAATTTGAGCACCGGGAGCTCGATACAGAAAAGGTCTTAATTGGATGTGTCTTTCAAGCAAGTTCGGGAGGTCAAACTGGCAAGAAACAGGGTCGACGAACTTTTGACACCCTTAGTCGAGTACCACGCGATCAGGTTTCCGAAATGGAAATGCGCACCGGAGAAAGACAGGGTTCTATAGACGAGGGACAAGATGGATGTCGCCACAGCTTACCCTGCTGGTAGAATGACCCTTTCCTTGGGTTTGAATTTGGTAGAGCTAAGGAATCCTCTGAGGTGATCGAGGGAAAAGGTGTGCTGCGAACTCGAGGGTTACAAAGAACTATGTGTTCCCGTTGAGTCCCACTGTGGATGGGAACACAATCGGCTCTGGAAAAGTGATGCGATTCATGGTAGATAGGGGGGGGAGGGGGAAGGTATCAACAGGTCGGACAAAATGTAGAGGGGAAAAATAGTTCCGTGGGGGGAGGGAGAGAGGAGAGGCAAGGGAGAGAGAGGAGAGAGAGAGAGAGAGAGAGAGAGAGAGGGTAGAGAGAACCGAACGGCGGAGAGATCAGAGCAAGGCAAGTCGGTAGTATGTAAGTGAAAAAGTATATAGTAGAATACTAAGAAGTCCGGCACGAGGTTTTTTTTTTTTTTTTTTAAATTTTTTTTTCTTCTTTCTGGTTGGCTTGGGTGCCTACTTTTGCCTCTTTTGCTCTACGCGAAGATTTCCTCTCTGGCGGGAGTATCAGATTGGGCGGGATCCTTAATTTTTAGATAGTTGGTAGCGGACGCCGCCGGTCAGAATGGGGACCACGATGCCATGCCATTCACGACTGTTCAGGGTTGAGAGATCAGTCTATAATTTTTCTTGTCAAGATCAGAATAGGATCCAGATGATTTATGATTCGGATTCAAATTGATGATCATAACCCGAGACTCAAGACACGCAGTCCCGTCTGCCTGTCGTTTGTGACGCAGGGCATGTCCCTTGTCCCTTGTCCCTTGTCCCTTTTTTTTTTTTTTAACTTCCCTCCCAATAGTCAAGATGAGACGTTGGGACGGAAGAGCCAGCAAAGTCAACGCATCCCATCCAGGTTCTACATACCCGCCTCAAGCGCTGAGAGCCAGCCTTCTTGCATTTTTTTTGGCTGCTTCCCGTCGCCCTAGGCCGCCTAAATCCTCCAACTATCTTGATCAATGCAACGCCGGGAAGATGGTGTCAGTGGTTCAACCAGGGACTGAACAGTGTGATATGAGGGTCCCAATCTCATCACATCTCTTTCTCCTCAGAAGGGGTTTCAACAGGAAGGGATTGATGTTGCTCTACATCATACTACATACTTACCATGTGTCAACATTCGTTTTCCTTTCCGACTAGAGTAAGATGGTAGAACCTCCGTGATTAGATGGGATACTGAAATTAATAATAAGCTTGGAGGCCTTCGACCAGCCCAAGCCCAAATGAAACCAACATGATGGACCCCCACCCCCCCTCCCCCATCCCAGGCAGCATGTACTAGAATAGTAAGACGTGCAGGGCTACCTTATTCGTTCCAAAAGCTGGAGTTTGAAACTAACGTCGTCCTAAGAAGCCGAGGCAGCTGGCTCTCTCTTCCATCGATGAATGACATATCTGGGTAGTATACGTATACGTATACGTAACTCACCACCGGAGGTTGGCCATGACGTCACAATACATATTAATTATCATGATTGTACGTCTATAGTAAGAATAATAACGATAATTAGAGACGAACGGAGCACGGAGACCGTTGGATGACGGTCCGGTTGGCTTTTGACCTCGACGTGGGTTACCGAAGGAGCTAACTATACCCATGCTGTAGACGTTACCCGTTTCGAGATCCATACAGATCCGGACGGGTTCAGCATGATGATGTCCATGCCTAAAATAAGGCTACCTGGTACACCTTCCTATGACATTTACCAACCCATGCTGGGGCTATTTATCGTCCATTGACCGCGATGGAATCCAAAGGCAACATTGACCGATCATAGAGGTCACGGTTTCCCACTAGCCGGAAAAGTGAAACTGCTAAGATGTACATGTACAAAGTTGGATCACCCCCCCGTCCACAGCCTCGGGTATCGACCTTGATCAGACAAGAGATCGCGTGGAGCAGTCAGCGCCTTGCCTAGCCTAATAATTTATTATCATTATTATTATTGGCGTCGACATACGAGCACAGATTCAATCTGCACCTTCACCACCACCACCACCACCACCACCACCTCCACCACGGTCATCACCAGATCTTGTTTGGGGGCGGGCTGATACCATCTTACCACTCTGGAATAAATAACATATGTCGGCCAAATAAACACTGTGCGTACAGTTATGTCGGGGGCCACTGCTCGATAATTCTCAAGCATTTGCGGGGTTGAGTTTAAGATTGATAGGAGACCACATTAAAAAAGCATGACAGTGTGATGAAGCTGCATGTTGACGGTGCGAGGCCAGAGATACTTTATCTCTTCAGCTTGTGGAGGTCCGAGTCCGCAAAGTGGATGATCCGAGGTCAAGGCTGCAATTACGTATTTCCTAGTAAGTGAATCAATCAATTATTATTAATCGCCAGGAAAAGACAAGCTGAAGCCATCCGGTAACCGCCCTATGTAGGGCCGCCAGACATAAAGACAAGAATCCCATGAATCATACTGCTTTTCAACCAATGCAGTGTCAGTTGGAAGTGCTTTGATATACATATGTATGTATATCATTGCATGCAGTAATTCATGTACATGATTTATTAGGGTCGTGGTATACCCCCACTCAGTAGATACAACCTATTACCGTATTGGGTTCGGTTTCGGAATCATGTGACATTGTCTTTTCCAATATCTGACAAGGCCGGAAGGCATTAATGAATGCTTAGGTGAGGTCTGGCCCCTTATTGGCAACTTGATCTCGGGCTGGATTTAGTCAGTATCACGTCTTTAGATAAAAGCCCATCCGACTCCCGCATGAAAGCTTCTTCCAGTGGGGTTGAAATATATTCCTAGCTAGTAGCGTACTAAGGCTAGGCAATTTGAAATTAGAATTCTATACACAAGTAGTTCACCGTCTTGTTCGACCGATTGGCATAAGGCCTTTTCTTTTTTCTTACTCTTTCGCCCCTATAGTTAAATATACCCCCTCAGACAAATCTTTCTAGAGCTTCCCCTCTAGTATCTCGATATGCTCTTAAGGGATGGTACATAGAAGATGAACGTGTACAGGATTCTTTCTGGATAGTGTCGGAACCACACCGTTGGCAAGACCTCTTTCGTCAGATTTGGATCAATCACGAACGAGCAGTATCTTTAGTAGAGCTCCACAAACCGTTATTACAGAGTATTTCTTCCCTGTTACCGAAGCATCAGGTACCTAATCGATATGATAACTGACGGCAATTCTTCACTGGAGCATGCTGCTTTGAAGCTTCCCCATACCGTATCTTTCTCTTCCTTGGGTTTTACGTATAGACTGAATTGAATGAATGCTGTCTTCCCTACATTTCATTTCTCTTCGATCTGGAGAGGACTGTAGAATACAAGTTATGTGGCTAGTTAGTGTATATTCTGGCCAAATAAGACTAAGTTGGGACAAAGGCTCTTCAAGGTGAATTCAAAGGGGGGCAATGAGGTTAAACTGATCATTGCCATAGCTAGTAGTCTCTGGATCGATATAGGGGTGATGGCGGAAATCTTGTAAGGGAAGCGGGAATCTCTCGACGGGTATGATGATATACATTACTATTTACTTCATACCGACACGTTATTATGACCTTTTCACAGAAATGTCCGACCTGGGCGTTATGTATAGCTGCCAGCGATAGGACTAGTATGATCTTTGTACCTATATTCCGACTATTGAGTTAATACGTTTCTCTATATTGTCCATAGAGTATATATATATCATAACTGGAATTAAAATGATCGCTACATTGACTCCAGAATGTATGTGCCAGAATCATTATAGTAAAATAATTTAAATACAGGACTGGTGCAAGCCAAATTCAACCTGCCTTATGCATTCGTAGCTTCCTGCACGGTGTCTTGATGGTGCGTCCCTCAGCCTTCTAGAAGCACCATGATCTTCTTTCGTCAACCATGCTGCAGGGCGCCGGTAAATCTTTTAGTCCGCCTTGGCCACTCCAGTTAATCATCGTGTTGGTGGTTATGTTTGAAGCTCCAACCGCCATCTATGCTTCCCCGGGCACATCAACTTTCTTCCCGCTCAATGCAAGAATCATTTAACGGGTTAATCCAACAACCATCCTTCTTTTGAACATAAACAACCCACGCTAGCTCTGGACTCCCCCCTGGTTTGACTTGATCTGAACATTGATCTGGCCTGACTGCCCTCTCGTTCCTGGCTCCCCTTTGACTCCAATCGTGATTCTGTTCCTCGATCCCCCCCCCAGATCCGGGATCAAGGAGTCGGTAGCCTTTCTCTTCTCTTCTCTTCCCTAGCAGTCTTTCTCGGTTAGGGGAAGCCTGCAAACCCACTATGGAGCCGATCGTGGAACCAGGAGTTGACGTTGAAACGGCGAGACAGTTATCACTGTTTAGACCTTTGGGTAAGAGATTAAAAGGAAGTTAAGAAAATTAAAACCAACAAGTCAAAAATAACCATAATCCCCCAAGAGAAAAAGAAGCAGACCATCGTTTTCGTTTCTTTTCTTTTCTTGGCAACCAGTTGGAATGGTCTCTTACCCCTCGTGCTGGTTTGACTGGATCCTGCTGGCCTGCAATGATGGGAAGCCGCAGCAGAGGGCAAAGGGAATCACATCCGTCTCGGCGAGAAGCCCCTCATCCTCCATTCCCGTCTGTTAGTGATATATATTGATTATTGATTATTACTATCCTTCGTGGCCTTGTCTGCGATGTCCCTCGCAGTGAGCACGGACATATCGGCGCTTTGCCCCTCATCCCGTCTTTCCGTCCGTCGATCACTGGCTTTCTGGGGTTTGCCGTTTCCTCTCTTCTTTTCTTTTTCTATCTTTCTTCATTGGGGGGTCTCTTTCTCCTCGTTAAACGCGCTTACGATGCCTGAAGCTTCCTGGCGCCTCAAGGACATGACTGATCGTGCCTTGTCCTAACAGGCTATCAACGGAAATCATGCGGGTACTGCGAATCTGAGAATGGAAGTCAGTGACATCCCCCTAACCGTTTTCTTTTGCTGTCGGAAGCTCCCCACGTCTCCAGGAAGACTCATGACACCCTTCCAGCGTACCTAAGTCATCATGTTTCCACACCCTGGCTAGGCTCTGACACCGTCCGTTAGGTGCTGCATATTACACTCGCTCCGTCGCAGTTCATCCTGAGCACTATGAAAACCTAATCTATCGTGGCTGGAGACGGTAAATATCACCCGGCTCAGATGCACCATCGGAAATGCAAAGAAGTTAAGATTTCTCTAAAGCTCAGGCACATTGTATTACAAGCCCGTCCTGCAGAGGTCATGCTGTCCCCATTATACGATGAGGTGCGGTGATGTACACATCAGGGCCCTAATTCCCCTTGTTTGATTGATGTCTGGTACTCTAGGCTCGAGGCCTCTGCCTTCAAACCCAGGAAGGATCAGAGAAAAGCTATCAATCGCTGGAATAAATATGTCCTGGGTCCCGAGTATATGCATAAAGCCGCAAGACTGTGTCCCAAGAGCAGGGAGTAAGTAGGCTCTCATTTACTTACTGCCTACCTACTATTGAAACGTTTCAGACAAATACATAGGATTTAGTTAGAGAGCTAGCAGCTCACTAAGCTTGTGAAACTAGAGACAAGAGGCACCGAAAGCAGAACTTTGACCTCCTCGTTGCTATCCACGAAGCAGAGTACGCTAATATCAAACGGCCTCTCGACCCAGAGACGAGAAGACCAATCGAACCAGCACATAAATTCGAGGTTACATGGGAATCAGACTCCGTCTCTCAGCGGAAGTAAACAAGCATTGTCTTTCGATGATCATAAGAACTAGCTGATCGAGGCTGTAGGTATGAGGTCTTCCTCAAGTACCAGACAACTGTCCATCGGCAAGCGGAATCGAAATGGAACAAAGCCGACTTTAAGCGTTTCCTGTGCTCCGGTTTGAAGCGAACGGAAATGAAGGATTTCGGGGAAAAGAAACTAGGCTCTTGGCACCAATGCTACCGCTTGGATGGGAGGCTCATCGCGGTTGCTGTTGTGGACCTTCTCCCGAACGGCGTGAGCTCTGTATATATCTAGTAAGCCCTTTGCTTCTAGCTATGCTTACCGGATGCTAATGCCTATAAACATTTTCGTTAGCTATGACCCTGAGTTCGGCGCCTTTGAATTCGGGAAGCTGAGCGCACTGCGGGAGATAGCCTCCGTAATCGAAGGCGGTTATCAGTATTACTATATGGGTGCGTTGGGGAACCGCCAAATGAACCCCAAAGATTGAAGAACTCTCCCTAACTGAGTTGCCGGAAGGCTATTACATACACTCATGCCAGAAGATGCGTTACAAGGCTACGTATCGCCCGCAGCATATTCTAGGTGAGACCAATCTTGTTCGATTCATACAATAATCATGAACGAAAATGTGATCTGATTGCCCCCAACAGATCCTGAGAGTTTCGCATGGGACCCCCTTGATGGTGAATTCCTTAGCAAATTAGATGAATGTCTTTATGTTTCACTTTCTCGGGATCGAAATCTCGCTTTAGAAAACTCACACGATAATACGGCGAAGCACAACCAGAAAGTTAATGAGGCTGAAATCGAAGGTGGCGGTAGGAGCAGCAGCGTGGCTGAAATGGACGAGGAGGAGATGTCCCTTTTTGACCTCCGTATACCGGGTGCCATGACCACTGAGGAAATCGAATCTCAGATAGATTTGGACCACTGGTTACTCCTCGTTCGTGGTACTCTAATTCACATGATCGTAAGTAAGACCCAGCTGTGCTTCGCCTAACTGCTGCCTTCTTTAACGAGATTTCTCTTCCTTTTTCTGTCTTTAGATTCTTACCTATTGCTTGCTGCACGTTTGGGAGCCCAGCCGGCTGATCTATCATAGGACATCGTCGGGTGGGCGGCCTCTGATATCCGAAACCCGCAATCGATCAAGGGTATTGCCGGGGAACTGGCAGCCATGCTTGGGCCTGAACTTGTCGGAACGACTGCTGTTGTACTTTTCGACTGAATAAGAGGGAAAGGAGAAGGGAAGGAGACCTAATTTTGTGAAATGTGGTAGGCACTGTCCTCTTTAATCAATCCCTTTAAGCTGAATGAAGCCTGGATTCTTATCCTTTTACATATTTAATCTTAACGCATTTTATTTCCCATAGCATAATTCGCTAATCTATACCATGATTAGGGATCGCCACTCCTAACGAAAGACAGTTGTGAAGCATGTACCTGGGAGTGGTAACTAACCTACACTTAAATATTCAAAAAGTCGCACAAATATATTTATTATATCTGTTTTCTGCCCGATTCGAATCCCTTTCGGACCCACGCAGGCGGCGGCGGCGCACTCTCTAGCTAGGACAGACTATTTATAGGTTTGGAAGTGATTATACGATGTGCCGGTATATTGTACCTATTATCATGTCATGTTATCAACCGGAGTCAATACGTAGTTTATTATTAGTGAGTTGTGTATGCATTAAAGTACCTATAGACAAATAACACGGGAGGAGCTGTATATTCATATATAACTATATATGTATGAATCAGAGCGGCGAGTGCCTAGACTAAAATACATATACATATGATAATGAAAACTTACCTACATTATAATACACACATGCTATGTTATGTTACATCTTCATATCCGAACCATTACTCCGACAATATTGATAATGATTACATATATATATCATAGGGGAGACCTCAGAGATGTAGGTAGTTGGATTGTTCGTATTTTGTTTCATTATTATTAGATATTACCATTTATGATAATGGAATATCGTAGAGACATGATAATCTAACAAAGAGAGAAGAGAAAGATTTATCGCGGTGTCTGGGTTACTCGGTTAGGACGGGTAGATTGCCTCACAAGATTTTCGGAAAGTGGGAAAAAAAAAAAAATTTGAGAAGAGAAGCGAAAATCCCCGTTACCGAAACTCCACTTGATGCCATTGGAAATAAAGCAAGAGCAGAAAGATCAAAAGAGGGAGAAACAACTTCACGGCATTTCGATCCCGACTCCATTATGCATATGCATTATTCCCCATCTATGTGATCTTTCTAAGACGTATATCAACGACCTATGAAGATGATGTATGAATGACGCTCCACTAAATGTGACATGAGCAGCCAGGTGAATGTAGCAAGGAATCGGCTCTTTCAAAACGGTGAATTGGAGAAGAATAAAGACGAAAATAAAGGCGATAGTAAGAGAAGTCCAACTTCATTCCATCAACTCCACTGGAGGGCGTGTGGTGTGGGTGGTGATCTTTCTAGGTGGGACCTCGAGAAGGCTCATATCGGTGTCGGAATCGTCCAAACCGGCACTGGTGTCCTCAACCATGACCGCGGGCAGATTCGGGCTGCTCCCGTGATCCGAAGGATCGTAGATCACCGTGCTGCTCCGGCTCCGCCGACCCGATGCGGATGGCGACAGACTGGCCGTTCCCGCGGTGAGCGGCTCATAGGTTTCGGGCGAGGATGTTAGCGGCGAGGCCAGGCTGAGCCCGACGCCCTGGCATTCCAGCTGGGAGAGCGCAGTTGCCAAGTCATTTGCATGAACTTCTTTGTTCGGCGGCTCCTCGTTCTTGACCGCCCATCCGTGGGGAGGGCTGGGCGGAGGGCTAATGAAGAATAGCTTTTGCGACTGCGGAGCCTGCAGGAAATTCCGTCTTCGTGCCTCCTCTGTGGTCTCAATTGGGGTGTGTTCCCCGAAGTAGACACGGGCGCGCACATTTCGATTCAGGAAGTTGTCACCATCCAGCTCCTGTCGCACGCGGGTGGCTTCATCGTCCGAGTGAAACGAGCAGACGATGCGGCGGAGCGACGGTAGCGGAGAGAAGGAATTCAGGGGTGCGATCTGTGTGATCCGGTCCCGGATCAAGTCGAGAGATTTGGGTTGAAAGAGGTAAAGGTCTTGCAGTTCGGTTATTAGCAGAGTGTTTGACGGTGGTGACGGCTGAGGAAGAGGGGGAAGATTCGATAGGTCGAGAGTGAGGGATGGGCGGGATGAACGAGAACTGGTGCTCGAAGAGCGCGACGTCGCGGTAGAGCACGGCGGCGATGATGAGGTCTCCTCCGCCATCTTCCAAGCGCTCGATGATCGTGCTGACTGAGGAGAGCCGGGACTAAAGAGAAGAGAAACAAATAATAGGAGGAAGAGTAGGATGGATGGATGGGTGTTGATGGGTGGTTGTTGAGCAGACGGAGAAACCTGCAGTGTCCTCGTGAACCCCAAGTTGTGTGTGATTGATGAAGTCAAGCGGATGTCTAAGTTATATATAAGATTTCATTAGTTAGTAGTCGATAAAAGAGACGATTGTGTGTCCGTCATCTTCTTTGAAGTCCGGAACCAACTGCCCCCATGATGCGGCGCAGCAAGCTTCATTGTCGATCCACAAGTGATCAGATAAATTATTGATGCATGTATTCTCATTATTGTCGGCATTTATCCAACACCTGCTAGTAACTTCTCGGCTCACGGGGATGATCTGGTGGCGAAGTCCCTTGGAGTAATAGTACTATCATAGTACCTATTTTCCCAACTACTATGTATGGCATCAAAAGTACTCAGCAAGTATCATACTATGATTCTAATTCACAGTTCGGAACTTTTAAAGGGGGGTTCTTTCTATCGAAGGTAATTTTGTCAAGGAAAAAAAGTTGTGAAGGACATAAAAAAATAGATATTTTTTTTTTTTTGGTTTCATCAATTACGCCTCGGTTCATCCTGATACATGGTGGAAATAGCCCTACGACTGTGGTTGCGACAAAAAACTTGTGCCTGCTCTCTATCATACCAGAAAGAACTACGTGGCTGATCCCAAAAGGCGCTATAGCACCGCCACATCGCCCCACTGGCCATCCTAAATCACAATAGCCTCCCCCGCTGCCGTCTTCTTTAATCAATCAAATGGAATAATAACGGCCAGAATCGCTATTTACGTACTAGTCTCGGTAACTATGCTGCATTAGTCTTAGGGTTGGGTGATAGTCTCGCCTTGGCAAGCATCGTGCCTCGGGACCAGGCGAGCACAACCTTGGAAGGCTTAGAGTGGTACCTGGCACCAGGTACCTACGGCGGGGCCAACTTCCTCTGAGCCAATCACAGCTCTCACCGCCCCAACAATTCTGCTGCGCCGCAAGAAATGCTCCGCGATCATTTGTAAATAGCTGAGATTCGACTTCTGAATTTACTTTGAAATAATCATATCAATTAATCTGCATATACCATTTCCATGTCAAATGGGAGTTATGGAATGGATGGTGTAGGGACAACTATCAAATTCTTTAGCGCAAATGTGGATCCAGCAACAGCTTACTAGTAATGGAAAAGTATATCGGCAATGCCCCGACAATGAGGCTATGATAGGACAATTCCGCCAAAGAGGCTGCGCTTAAGGCGAGTATTAGGGTATGTCTCCAACGCATACTTCATCCATCTTATGGATCCAGATGTCGAAAAGCCTCGGCCAGAGCGGGCATGAGTCACGGTTCTACGTTGCCGCATGTACTGGGTTTGGGAAAAGCCTCATCTTTCTTTCATGTTTTCTCTGTCTATCGTCGGAATCCACAGGGTCGAAACCAGAACACCGTAGTGATGCTACTTGTGGGTCGATGGCTCTCGAGTGGCAATTAGAGATATATCTCTCGCTCTGCTCTGGCCATATATTATTAATAAGCCGCTCGAGCCTGCGGAGAGGCTATCGAAAGAGTTGAATTACAGTGGACCCACCCTTATCTTCGTGGGTACTAAAATATAGTTTGGTTGTGTATATGGTATTTGATTATGAAATGGTAATAAGGAAGGGTACATACAAGCGCCCGAAGACAGGCATGATTCAGCATCCCCAAAACACCTATGATAGGTACATAGGAGCCAGGCGGTCTCTCAACGAGAGCCGAGACGGATTTGGGCGAGACCAAGCGCTCGCTTGGTCTTGGGGTTGTCTCGTCTTGTCTCGTCTTGTCTTGATTGGTTTATGGGCCCTATAGTAATTCAGGGCACCAGCCCCGTCAGCTCATTAACCAAGCCAGCCTCGCCCAGTTTGGTTAACAAACTTAACACGGCTGCCTATTAACTCCTTAGATCACCAATGAAAGTTATTGGCAGGTAGCGGATAAGTGCTGATCACCGCTGAAGATGCATCCCCCTTCTACGCGAGACGAACTATGGCTTTAGCTAAGGGACGCCTAGAGCTATGTAGGGATACGGAGAGTAAATATCGAATCTTGATATACTTTCCAATAATAATTTCTCTCCAAGTATTCGACCTATTTCTGTGTTGCAACTGCCACTGTTCTACAACTTTTCTCCACTCCCTCATCATATCGGGACGTGGAAACTTGTAGTAACTGATCTCACGGAAAGAGTATATGACATTGGCTTCGACATGAAGTGAGGCTGTACTGGGAATTAGGGTAGAGGAGAAACACAGCCTCACCAAGTTCAGTGATGATTTTAAGAAATTGCGTGGCTGTTCTTGTCTGCTTTTAAAGCATCCGAAAAAGCAAGGTGGATTATGTTATTCTATGCATTGTTGATTGCTTGAATTACTACTCGACTACTAGGATACTATTTCTTCAAAGTCCGTTGCCTTGAATCCCTTAGATCTACATCCCTTATTCAATTCTTTTCACTTGACAATACTATGGCAGAAAACCATGATTCTGAAACCGTGTGGTAGCAACTGTGACGAGTTTTCAGGTGTGCGCTCGGTTGCCTCAAGCGACTCCCAGCCTCCCAGCCTCCCAGCCGACGTCTAACTCGAATCAAGATGGTATGACGCACTTCTAGTATAAGGGCCATGAGTTTTGCGATGCCGTGTTTTAATACATCTGTAGTAGAGGAAGGGCACTTGTTGGTTATTCATTTGCAGCTGCTAACATATGTGTTGACGGTCTGGTTATCAGTCGCGTCAGTTTGGTCGCAATTGCGGTCGCGATGCGCAATCCGCAAAAAGACCTTATTACAAAAGAATAGGAGGCGAGAAATGTATCAAAAGGAGATGAAGAGGTTCAGAGAGGCTAATATCAAGGTTCATTGTATGGGAATTTCTATTGAATAAGGACAACAATTTGTGTGAGTTGTTACGATGTATCATACAGTATTTTATGATTGCGCGTATTAAGCCACTATTGACTAGACCATGGAACAGTGGATTTTTCCGCGCACTAAGTTCGGATTTCAACTCTGGATAGCCCTCCTGAGTACGCGTCCAATCTATCTATAGGCGATGTTATACGTATATGCCATTTGGCGTCCATTACACAATATTTTCTTGAGAAGTTTAGGTCAGTAGGATAATCTATTTGGAATTCAACAATGCAATCTTAACTTCTACGTAACCATTTAACTCACTACATATTCATGGATGGCTTTATCTAAAGGAAGCAATTATTCCATCTCTATAGTTGCAGGGGGCTTCCACATTGTCAGTCAAAAAATTGGTGTCGCACACAAGGGCCGCAAGTTTATCCATTTCGAAGCTCACCTTAGAGGAAACGTCATACAGAACTCGGGAAACTGTATATTAGATGATTAAATCAGAATGTCCCTTGTTGGTTCAAAAGATCAACCGGAAGGATCAAAAGTGGAGGTTTTGGGGAGGCTTCGAGGGACTGTAAAGATGTTCGACGAGAGAGGAATTTTTGAGGGCTTGGACTCACCACCATGCACTTCATTAATGATTTTTGTTGATACCCTTGAAAGGAATTCATGGGCAAAAGGATATGCCGTACACGTCATGACTGAGAGACAGTCAGCAAAATCTGAACGAATGCAAGAAATTTAGTCAAAAGAGATGTCGGCGCAGGCGTACTAGCGCCTGAAGCCGGTATATGTAGAGAAATTGGCTCACAATCGGCGGTTTCGACAGCTCTTAAGATAATCATTTGAGCATGGACTCGTTTATCCCCCTGCCCAAGAGTTATCATATGCTAATTGGAATTTTGGAGAGGGTACGAACCATAACACCAACAGCCCTAGTTGGATCTAGAGCCGCATAAGCTTGAGAGATCTTATCGTAAAGGCCAGCTTCACGAATCATAGAGATAAAGATGTGGTCAGCCTGTCTTGCAGTCTCAACGCGCTCAGGAGTAACTTCGCCCAAGACACTAATTCAATATCGATGTCAGCATTCTACACATGAAAAATAAGTCCTAGCCCTAATTATGGGCCGGAGCTTAGGGACATCCCCCAGCCAAGTTTTGCGGAGGGGTTCTAGGTGGAAGGAAACCCAGGCTTAAGAAGTCCGCACTTGTTCTCAAAAACAGTTCATGTGAAGCAAAATGTCCAGATGAGAGGAGATTCAACGTACCGAATAGCGATTCCAGGGCCCGGGAACGCTGTTAATATAATTGCATTAATGAATCGAACAGCTTACTTATTATTGTCGGGTTTACTTACGGTGCCTCATCACCAAATCATTATGGATCCCGAGCTCCCTTCCCAACTGCCGAACTTCATCTTTAAAGAGCTCCCTCAGAGGCTCGATGAGCTTCAAGCCAGAGCCACCTGCCTGCATACGGGCTGGAAGGCCCCCGACATTATGGTGCGTTTTGATAGTTGCGCTAGGACCCCTGAAAGAGAGACTTTCAATGACATCAGGGTACAGAGTGCCTTGAAGGAACCATCTGACCTTGGCGCCAGTGTGTTCAACCCCAGCCTCAATCTTCAAGGCCTCTGCCTCAAAGACATCAATAAACTTTCCGCCGATAAACTTGCGCTTCTGTTCTGGGTCTGTGACTTTCTCAAGACCCTCTAAAAACTGCTTAGAAGCATCGACAACGGTTAAGTTGATACCTAGATGCTTTGCCAGACTCTCATAGACCTGCTCGCATTCATTTAGGCGCATACACCCATTATTCACGAGTACAGCATGGAAACGATCACCAATAGCTTCCTTCATAAGCTTGGAGGCAACGGTAGAGTCAACTCCACCACTAACAGCGCCGAGGACGTGATCCTCTTCGCCTACTAACTTACGAATACGGTTGATTTCTTGATCCGCAAACCTAGCCATTGTCCAGGTCTGTCTGATTCGGCAGATATTCACAGCAAAGTTCTTTAATAGCGTAGTACCGTTGGGAGTGTGGGTGACTTCGGGATGGAATTGGATACCGTAAATAGACTTGCTTCTGTGAGCAATACCAGCATATTCCGAGTTTGGAGTATAGGCAATGGTATGGAAGCCCTCAGGGAGTTGGATCAGCTTATCGCCATGAGACATCCACACCTTCATATGACCCTCAATACCAGCGAATAAGCGATCAACGTGTCCCTGATCATCCAGTCTTTTGGCGCTAAGGTCGGCATGTCCATACTCTCTAGCAGTTCCAGCAGCAACATTGTCCTTGCCTAGACGGTATGCAATTTCCTGTAATCCGTAACAAATACCGAGGATTGGAACATCAAGGTCGAAAAAAGCTGGGTCAACGTGGGGAGCACCTTGTTCGTAGACAGAATAAGGTCCACCGGAGAGAATGATCCCTTTTGTCTGAATCAGTTCGAGATCAGAGAGGATGTAGTAGAAGTTGAAATACCTTTAGGCTTCCAAGAGAGCTCAGCTAACTTTTGAGTGCTACAATTATCGGGGTTTGGGTCAGAACGTGTAGCTATATCCTCGAATTCAGTGGTCATACGAACCATGGGAGCATTTCAGAGTAGACATTGAGCTCTCTCTGATGAGTGAGGTGCATTTAGTAAGGTGCACTCAGTAAGGTATAAAAGGAGCAAGTTATAAGAGGGGTGTACTGACCAATCTAGAAATTGATATGTTAGCTGCAATCTATCGTTGTAGAAGGGGTAACAATACCGGCGAGTTATGAGATGTGTATACTGACTTCCAAAGTCTAGAGTCAAAATGGTATTGAAAACCGAATGTGGAGGCTTTTCGGCATCCATTGTGCGAGGTATTTCAAAGGGGGATCCGGAACCTATTTATCTATTACGATGGCTACTAATAAGTGATCGCGTCAAAGGAATCGCAGATTATGCACGTAAAGGAGAACTTCAAGGAAATTGAGAAGCAAAGACATAATAATATTTCTTGAAGCGCAGAACCAATAGTCGAGGAAGGCCGATGATGTTCGAGGGAAGGAAATAATGAGGTATAATAGGAGGT
Organism: Pseudotulostoma volvatum; assembly: GCA_019804575.2. Classification (NCBI taxonomy): domain Eukaryota; kingdom Fungi; phylum Ascomycota; class Eurotiomycetes; order Eurotiales; family Elaphomycetaceae; genus Pseudotulostoma; species Pseudotulostoma volvatum. The sequence goes on from JAHQZX020005586.1 coordinate 50,355, forward strand.
ATTTATTGTTGTCAACAATAATGTGCTGGAACTCTAACTATATTCCCGTAGCGAACTCACTATTTTCGAAATTCAATTTCTCCACCCCACAACATGAAATTCAGGGCCAGACGCCTTTGAATTGAAGCAAATTGGTCAAATAACAAAATAAAGGTAGCAGAATGGGAGAATTTATCTTATAAGGTGGGAAAATAAAACAATGGCTTCTTGGTAATTAAGACGGGCTTGTACTTTCCCGAAACAGGCGGAGACCCGCTGACACTTATCCTAGATAAGAAAAGGCTGATTTGCATTAGCCAATAATAGTGGATTATGTAACTCTACTTGTTTGATATCTGCTCTCTAATTTTACGATTTCGGCATTAGCGCGTTAATCTGAAATATTTTAGCAATTGGTCTTTATCTTATATAAACATTGTATAATTCAGATACGACATCGATCGCTGCCTGGAGGATGCTCACTCCTACTATTTATAATTATTTACTATCGTACTAGTAATGAGTTAAGCTATCTTGACTAGCTGCACTTTCGCCCACAGCACGCCAACACTGAGGGACTCCTCCGCGGACGCGAGATACACGCGTCCAAGACACGCCACCAGTAAGCGAGGGCATGTCCGCCAAGGAGAACCTACGCAAGCTGGGTAACATCATCCGGCTGATGTGGGGGGAGGCAGAAAGAGAGGGAGGGATGGCAATGTCTGTAAGTGAGGCGGTCAAGCTTGTGAAGGTGCATGAAACAGCGCTGCAAGCCATCACAGTGGCAGGCGGCATCGACTGAAAGCCCAATGCGATCGAAAAGCGAGTCACGTTGTTGGCGAAGAGGCTCCCGGCGGCGACCAAACCTGCGACATCATGGGCAGCTGTTACGGTGGCGACACCAACTACTACGGGTGCCGGACTGGGCGGCAGGCTAGTGCTCCCAGGTAGAAACAACGCAATCACGATTCGTCCCCCAAAGAGGGTGAGTCCCAGGGGCCGTTGCAGCCCAGCCACTGCGAAGTAGTAACATACGCATCACCATGGCTACTACGCAGCAAAAGGAGGCTCCATTAAACAGGGGAGATCATGTTGGACAGGAGCTCGGCGGTCCCGACGAGTAAACCACGACAGAGATGCGGTGGTCCAAGAGACGGTGAAGGGTACAAGGCGGTTAATCCTCCATTCGCAGCTACCCGGATCGCGTGGATCCATAAGGAGAACTCGACGAAGTCAGGGAAAGGGGAAACGCACGCCCCGGCATGCGTCCCTCATTGTGTATGTCTCTATTTCCGAGGCCCAGAAAAAGGTAGTCCAACATGAGGTGATCATCGAAGGAGTTATTTACCCTACAAGGCTATACGATAACGTCCTCCAATGGACACGGTGTTTTAGGCGCAACAGGCGGGGCCATACCCAGGCCTCATGTCACACGAGAGAGACAGGCCTTGGCTGCAGTTGGGGGTTCCTTTGCGGGTCGGTCTACTGGTGCTGGTGTTAGGTGGTCCTTCTCCAGCCGACCCTGAGCCTCAACAGGCCGCGACACCAGACGGGGCTGTCCCACCACAATGCCAGGAGTTGTACCCGGATCACGGAGTCTTGAGCTGGTGCCGACTACATCTTCACCGCAGGACAACAGCCAAGTACGGCCGATGTGTCTCGACATAACGCAGGCGTCCGGGAGCCATAGAAAATGAATGCCTCGAAGTTTCGGCAAGTGGTCTAGCCCAAACTTAGAGGGAGGGAAAAGCTATACACAGAGGCAGAGGAGAATACTGTGTTGCTCAGCTGAGAGATTATAGACGACACGGCCAGCTAAGTGCAAACGGCCATCCTTAAGTGTTACGCTTCAACCTCTGGCTTGTTGGTGTAACACTCCGTAGGCAGCGAATAGTGTATATTGGGGGCGGAATGACTATGCTACTATACACATAACGGGGTACACTGGTACAAGGTTGGTATGTACAAGGCTGAAGTCTGGCTTTAGAAGGAAGGGAAATTCCAGGAATTTCAGGTGGGAAACGCCGAGTTATACTCTTCCATCTCAATGACATAGGTAAAGCATAGATGACATGTTACATGCAATGAATGATGTAGATAAGTACATGAATGCTGATACATGATGTATATATAAGCTGCGCATAACATTAAGGCTCTTCAGGAGCACTGCCCATTAACTAGGCCTAGCCAGCATGCCCAACTAGCATGGTCTACTGCATGCTTTAACCTCGTGCGAGCGTACAGAGCGGCTCAGCGGACGAGGCTCAATACAAGATGCCTAGGAACTAGCTTAGAAAGCAACTACAGAAAGAAAGCTGCACATCCTAAAGGGGGTTCGTGGAGGATGTAACTTCAGACGCCGGGGGAGGCCGCAACACAGGGAGCTCCCTCATATTCCGTCGCTTAGGCGGGACAACAGGGGATAACAAGGAGAAGGCCTAGATACTACTATAGCGGAAAGGTTCTTTCTCCCACCAGTGGATGCTGGCCTGTCAGACATGGCTAGCGGGGGGGGTTCATTCAGCGTCTCCCAAGCGAAAAAAGCCCCAGGGCCGGAAGGCATTACAAAACGAGGTGCTGAAATACGTGTAACTAAATGCGATGTTACTTGATTTCCAGATTATCGCTAGAGGGAAAAGGTAGCTACATATCCAACTAATGATTGCGTCACATGAGGGATTGGTAAGTGCTCGGCCTTAACGGTCACCGTTTACCGGAACTCCTGCATAATAAAGCATGCTTAAGCAATATACGTTAGATGACTGGAGACCTCATTACTATAGAGCTTCACTTCTCCTTCTTCATTCAGTAGATGGTACTTGCATTTAAAGGGGCCAGTACACTAGTATCGAAGGATACGCACGATCCTTACAACAACAAGCCTAACTACTCCCTATCCGGGAGTTACCCCTCCTTGCATTGGAAAACACGCTCGGCAAGGTCCTAGAAAAGTTGGTGGTGGCTGACAAGCTCTCAGCCATGGTGGAAGAACGTGCGCTGGCGCCTAACATGCAAATGGGGGCGCGAAACAACTGGTCGACCCGGTCCGGTCTGCCCTGTCCCTTTTGAAAGGCGTAGTGCATACGGCCTGGCCCGCAACCTGAAGTTATCGTCTCTATGGGATGACCCAAACCCGGAGCATAAGTAATGGATTCGTTGTACTAAGCTAAGGGGTGATCTGCATAAGAATCCAAAGGCGAGGAAAGAAAGAAAGAAAGAAAGGAGATATACAAGTTGTGGGTCATGTGACCTATCCCCCACTCTATGTTTAGTCTAGACTTGTCAGGGGCCTTTGACTGACCGCCTCTAGATTCTCCGAAAGAAGCGGCTCCCCGAGTGGGTTGGGTTCCTTACCGCTTGCAAGATACAGCTCACCTTCAGCGGCTATACAAGCGATGTCATCGCCACACAAACTGGCATACTGCAGGGTTCACCACTGTCCCCTGTCCTGTTCCTGCTGTTCGCAAGCGAGCTCCTTGAGACGTTCGTTAACGACTCAAGCGAGGTTATTGAGTTGGGGTTTGTTGACGACACAAGCATTCTTGGGTGACGCCAGACGGTGGCCGGGAACTGCCGTTAGCTAGAGGCTGCCATGAGAAGTGCCTTCAGTGGGCACGCCGCCACGAGGGCAAGTTTCCCTAACAAGTACAAACTGATACATTTACACGGCGGAGAAATGTAGACACCCAGGCAGCGGTCCGGATTGAGGGGTTTGATGGTGGGCTGGTCGACACTCTACGGGTTCTCGGCGTATGGGTGGACAAAAAGCTTAGGTAGACGAGCCACGTGCAGGAGGCCACCCGCAAGGGGCCAGCCCAGTTTGAAGCACTGTCTCGGGTGGTGGGCTCTACCTGGGCCCGACCCTGGCTCTTCTACACAGCAGTGGTCCGGCCTACAATAACACATGAATGTGAGATATGGGGTGGAGGCGAAAAGGAGAAGGCACCGCCTAGCTTCCCCCTGCAACCCTTGGTGGCGCTCTAAAATAAGTGCCTGCGGAAAATCACCGACGCCTACAGGCGGGTCCCAGTCAAAGCACTTGAAAAATAGGCGGCTATTGAGCCCCTCCCGTTAAATATGCGAAGCACTGCCTTGTGGTATGCGTTGAAGTCGGAGGTACATCCGGTGATAGAATTCACGAAGCGGGCATGTGATAGGTTGTGGAGCCGGCACCAACCTAGGAGAGGGCGATAGCTGCCACGGCCACCGAACCCGATAGAAGGCCTTTGAAATCAGGCGAGGGAGGTTGCCAGGGAGGTTGCGAGGGATCCTGCTAGGGTTTACAAGGCTGAAGCAGAGCAGCATGGCAGGCGATGCGGCAGGCGACAACGGGCAGCCGAAAACTAAGGGGGCCGAGAACCGGTGGACGTCTGGCGGAGGGCAAGGTGGAAGAAGCAGTGGGAGCAGGCCCCTAAAGAAGCAAGCTCCAGTATGGGGGACCCCGTGGAGAACCCGGGTACTGCGGCTGCACGGGAGCCTGAATATGTCTGAGAATACAATGGCCGCTCTCCTTGGGATTGAGGCCATTGGCCTCAGCGACTTCTTGCACAGTTGGGGTACCAGGGGTGGGGGTGAGATGCCCATGCGGATGAGAGGCAGACACCCAAGCATGTGGTTATGTTCTGTCCTAACCTCGCTGGCAGGGACCGTATGCTGGCTGATGCTGGCATTACAGACTACGACAGGGTGCTCAACACAGGAAGGGGGCTGGGGGCAGCCACATCATGGCTTATCTGACAGGGGGTCCTCCCCCAATTCAGGTGCACCAAGGAGATGACCGAGGACCCGGAGTGGGTGGCGACCGCTTGGGTCGCTGGAGTGTTGGGGGGCTGGACGTGGGTTGTGTCCTAACTAGAATGGCCCAAAAGGGATCCGAATCGGGCGTAAAATAGATTTGATAATAATAATGGTTGATTATTAAGCAAGTACTAAGCGAAGAAATTGAGACAAATGGCATCGACCGACTTTTTAGGGAGTTCGGTCTCAGTTATTTAAATAATTCTAATTCCCCCTACCAAAATTAGTGTGAACGGCTACATAAGATATCATAGTACAGTACATTCGGCCATTTTGGATGGCCGTCTGGCGTGCTGGTCGTTGAGGTGGAGACGTGCGACTAATTGGCTAATAAAGCCTCTTTCGTCCTGACAAGGTAGTCTGTGGGAGACTTAATGGTGATTAGTCAGCACCACTGTAAATAAATCCTCTCGATAGCGGTTCCCTTTAGCAAAACAGACACCAGCACCAGTATAATATAGATTGTACTGTTACATGTCTCACTTCGGTACGTGAGCGTACCGACAGTTTGAATCAGAGTCAGCTGAGGACTCTGTTGCTTCGTGCGGTCCATTGTATCTGAAGGCGCAAACCTGTTTGAGACTGTATATGTGAGGATGCGACAGCCCTTTGCTTTAGGCGATTCCACAAAGGATGGTGACGGTAGGTGGTGGCAGATACTCGGGATTTGTATGGTCAGCACTCGAATGCTCGGAGTCAGTGAGGAATATTGGTCAATGGCCTAAAGGCTGAACCAGTAACTTGGAAGAATGTAAATATGCTTCTAATTCACGTGCATTCGTAGCTTCCGGCGGCTGAAAGCGTTGCCTGTACATTGTTCCGCCGCTCCTGAACATGAGGAGAGGAACGAAAACCTAGTAGGCAAAGGCACAACACCTTGTCAATCGTTGTCTTTAGCGGCTGGAAATCCTGGCTGTCCTTATTCACTTCCATGTTGAGTTCACAAAAAGTAGTAATAGAGCGTTCTTGGCTCATCGTATGGGATATGCTGAAGGACCAGTGCAAGCCCAGTAGGTACATGTACATACATAGGAGTACTCGAGCCCTCTTGGGTCGTCACAATTGCCCCAACTTCTGCTATCTGCAGCATAACCGCCTTGTTCTGGAAATTCATGGGCGAAACCCCACACGAAAGTTTCCCATGGTGAGCTTGTGGAGTGGCTTGTATCGACCGTTGTGAGTAGGGCGTTGCTGGTGTTGTTGACTCAGGGGATACAATTTCTAATAGGTGACAGGGGTCATGGTGCAACCCCCCCTCTTGTTGCCCAGCTAGTCGTATCCGTGATAGAAGCCGCGTCGACGGCTTTTTCCAGTGGCCGGCGGTATTGTTCCCATTGTAGAGCAAAGCCTTGGTCCAACTTTCAATGGTTGAGAGAGTAGGTTGTGGCAAAATCGAATAAACTATTTAAGGGTCATTTTTCGACTACGATCTTCCGTTCGCCTCCATTCCTCTGCCTATCTCCGTTTCTTTCTTCTCTGTTCCTCCTCCGCCCGTCTCCGGCCCTGCTCTTCCTATCTGTGAAATGAAGAGCGCTTTATAATTTGGTAGGCTGTCGCTAGCCATCGACTCCATAGGAAGGGATAGAGGGAGGATCATCATCTCATAATGTGACTCAGCTATATATAGTCATTTTATGTCTTGCCTCAGAATCTCAGACCTTTTTTTTGAACTGTGAGCGCTAAGTCCATTGGGGCATACACGCTTCCCTCAAAAGAAGCCCGAGATCAGGTTCATAACTTTGTATTATAACTATGTGTTCGCATAATTGACCCATATAAACGCGAGATTTTGAGACGATGACTGCCCAGCCACGACGGGAGCTGCGCCTCCAAATCCAGGTTTTGAATCAATTCATGTTATCAACTCGAGTATCCACGGCCGATGAATACATTCGATTTCTAATCAGGCGTGCTCAAATCAGCCGTCCGAGTTTCTCAGGTCACTGTTCCTCCAGATATAATATATATCTCGCCCAAATACTATATAGTAACGCCTTGGGCCGTCTGTTGCTTTGTCACAGAGCTTTCTCGTGTCGGCCACGACTTGGTTTAAACACAATCGGGGGAATGTGAAAGGCTGGGAATGGAGAAAGAATATCATTTAATATCAATACACCTAACAGTTTTGGTCGAGCCATTTATTAGACGAGATCTTCAGTGTATATCTGGAGTAACGGTTATTTGAGAAGTGTGGCGGTCGATTTGAGCATGCCGGATAGCAATTCAAATTGATGATATAAACTGCTCCAAAAACTGAATGCACAGTTCCCGTCGCGGTTGAGTAGTTGTTGTCTCCAAATTTTGTGTTTATATGGACGAATCGCGCGAACACATATATATGGATTTTATCTCGGACTTTCTTTTTTTTAAGTGAAGTGCGTATGCCGATGGATTTAGCACTCGGAGAGGGGAAGAAAAAGGCCTGAGATTTCGAGGCAACTGCCCACCTGACGGAAGCTATGTCAGCATCCAACAAAATAACAATGAACTTCCCTCTATCCCCTTCTCATGGACTCGATGGCTAGCAACAGCCCACAAGATTAAGAAGCGCTCTCCCCGCGGGAAAGATCATTGCGTACATAGGAAGGGGAGGACCGGTGACGGGCAGGGGTGGAAGAACAAAAGAAAGAAACGTAGATAAGCAGAAGAGCGCAACCGAAAAACGACCTTTAGAGAGTTGATTCAATTTTGTCACAGCCTACTCTCTCAACCATTGAAATTTGGACCAAGTCCTTGATTCAAAAACTAGACACACGCCTCCTGTCGTGGTTGCGGGCTTATCTTCAAAATTTTACGTATATGGTGGAATTGTATGAACTTTGTATCTTTCGCTCCATACTAAGCCTTTTTAGGTTAGCGGGCCGCGTGACGCTTGCGGGTTACCCAGCCTGCCTCCGATCTTGGGCGACCCTTAAGAAACTCGTAACCAGACATCGTGCCGCTCTGAAAATCAGGCGGAAAAGCTTGCTCTATAAATTAATAGAGAATGATTGGATGATTGGGAAATATTGCTTAAGAGGCGCTGGAAATAATAGTGAATCTGTAGCACGGTGGGCTTTAGGGAGTACATGCCTAGAACACAACCATGCGCCAAATCTAGATCCCTTTGCGTACATCCAGCACCGAGAGAAAAGGCCTGGGCATTTCCAGACACTACCAGCTGCGCAGGCGGATATTTATGCTCCTAGCTTCAAAAAAGGAACTGAGAAACTTACCATTGCGCACGATAAAATGTTGGCGACCTTAGAACGCATGCCATTAGAACTGTCCGATCCTCTAAAAGAAGGAAGCCCTCGGCAGCTCTGCGCTAGCAGGAAAAGAGCTATGATAGGTCGAGAAGCTGCTGAAGAGGAAGAAAGACGACGGGAAGAAATGAAAGCTGCAGCACTTGCAGCGGCCGAAGATGCAATTAAAGCAAGGGGAATGGAAGTGGAAGAGGACGCCTCACATGTAGCAGAGCAGTGGCTTGAAAAACAGGATGCGATTGTAAATTCTTCGCAATCGCAAAATGAGAGCATCCAGGTGAGCTCCATAGAGCTTGAATCTGATAATTTAGTATTATTTGACAAGATTCAGGGGGCAGATAGTAAGGAGGAAGACTCTGGGGAGGCAGACACTGGGGGGAGCTCTGAGGAGGAAGGCAGCGAGGAAAATGAGGAAAACAGCAGTATGGAGGAAGAAAGTGAGAGGGAAGATAGGAAAAGGGAGGAGTACATGGTTTGCCTCAGCAGCGACAAGCCTCGGTGATCTGGCCGTTATAGAAAGGTTTCAAGAAGATTTGTGTCACAGGTCTCACACGAAAGGGCTGTTGCCCAGTACAAGGCCGAAGCAAAAGCGAGAAGGGAGGCTGCAAAGCTACAGAGGAGGGGGAAAGGAAAAAAGGACTCGGAATCAAGAAAGGATAAGCTGAAGGAGGTTTCGCAACTGTTAGATGATTTGGATTATACATTTCAACTGGAATAAATTAATGTTTCAAGTTACTTCGTGCTTTATTATTAATAATGCTTATGAGAGCTCCTACCAACCTTGCATACATTTTATCCCGGCAGAATCTCTTACCGCTCCTGGCAGAAAATACGGGGCAGTAACTTTTTCTGCCCCGAGACAAACCGATAAAGGAGGCGGCGGTGACGTCATCTGGGATGAACTTAACTGACAGCTTCATATGGATTCCGATAGAGAAAGCTTCCATGTGATTGAAAAAGATATTTCTCGATGAAATAATATTTTTTTAAAAAAAATGGCGATAAGCAAGGGGGGGAAAGAACGAATAAAATAAGAATGAGGGGTAAGGAGAGACAATCCTTCACATTACTAGATCTGAGAAATCTAGATGAACCGGCCCGTAAGGTCAAATGAGAACCTAGACGATTTCACTTGAAAAAAAAAAGCTCTGAGGGGCCTATCTCTATTTGAGCCTCTCGATGTTGAGCAAGACTTCAATTTAGACGGTCTCCCTGTACATTTCAGCTCAAAGTTGGAAAAAGGCAACCCCAAAGAATCCAGATCAAGGTAAAACGGTAAAACACTTACAGAACAAGTTTAGAACGAGGGAGGATTCCGATCTAGGCGACTTGGCTCACTTCTAGAAGTATCTCACTATCGATATCGCTGCTGCTAAGACTCCATTCAAGAACGAAACTTGAATGATGGTCGACAGATGTAGAGGCTTGACTGTGAAGGGAAGGTTACATGGTGGTAGCTCTTAAACAGAGAACATTATCACGTTCAAGCATCACTTCTATCACCCGCCATATCTTGATAACAATGGGTCCGCCGGTGTGGGGGACGCACGGCTAGATATGGACAAGGAAAATATCAATCTGAACTTGTGTCTCGAACAACCACCACGACGAAATTCGCCTTTAATACCAGACATACACATTGGGGGATTGTGGAAGGTGATAGCCCTGCTTATGCTGTTGCAAGGAAGGAGCAGGCATCCCCGGGATTGTGGCTTCTAACTCCAAAGTACAGTGGGCCGGTATTAACCGAAATTAACGGGAAGGTGGTGCCGGTCTTTAGGCAAGCTACACAATGGTCTAAGCATGGAGCTGTCCTCCGCCGGACGCAGTTTCCTTTGGTGTTGACTTTTTATGCAATTAGTATCCATAGAAGTCAGGGGTTAACTTGAAAAAACATTGCTCAACATTAGCAGCGAGACGGACTTTGCACCCGGTCTCACTATGTCGCGGTGTCCCAGATGAAACCACCAAATGGACTAATGTTCGAGTAGTGTTTTGATCTCCATGACTCCGGAAAGAGGATAGCACAATCTCTGCTTTAAAGATGGATGAGTCTTCGTGGTTAAGACAAAGGTGAGGCGTAATTAAGGAAGATAAGATCCGCTGCTAACTTCATATAGAATAGCTTCACCCAGCATCTCCAAGTGCAGATCTGGATCGGAATCCTTCCTCATACCAATTAGATGAGCGAATGCTAGACACCCCAGTGACCCACCGTTGACCTGAGTGATACATAATGACCGGATGGATGAGAATGCAGAGGGTTCAGATGAGGAGCCGGACGTGTATTCAAAAGATGAGGATTTGATACCGCCTATGGTTCTTTAACGGCTCCCTCATCAAGACGACCGAATGCCCAAGCGGGGTTCTAGGGAGACCTAAATGCTGCTATGTTGTTCACGAATTTGAACTGACTATCGAACTCCTTTGTAGTAGTGTATGGTACTACCCATAGTTCTTAGTTATAAGCTCCAAAGTACAGTTCGCTTCACGAGAACCCATCGGGGCGTTTACGACCCGACAACGTATTTTACTTACTACAGTACTAAAGCCAGTGGTTCTAAACATCTTTCATTATTCCTTTTCCAGGACCTCAATTTTTGGCGAGTTCATAATAATTATTGTCGACTGATAATGAAACGGTTCTCACGCATTTACCGGGAGTGATCATTATATTAGCAAGGTTGTTTCGACGCACATAAAAGTTTTTGTTACCTACCTCATTGAGTCCATTGACAACTTCGAAACGGGCACTCTCCACTGTGCTCGCTGACAGGCAAACAAAGATTTCTACGACCTCTTCCAAGGATAGAAGATGACCGAGAACACCCCGGTGGGTACGCTGAAAAAGCCCAGCTTAGAGAGGTTCGATCCCAACAAGCCAATGGAGGATGGAAAGCTTCAGAAATTTGACCTATCCACGAAGCCACTTTCATGTCGAAAGCGGAGGGCAAAGACAATGGCAACATTATGCACTTCAGAGTAAAGGATTCAGTTTGAACGGGAGAGTTTTAAGAGTAAGTCTAACTGTTGGTACGAACGGGTGTGGCAACTAGTCTCTTGGATTGATTGCCATTTTTCTTCTCTCTAAAAGCGAGTATGGATGCGGACTTGAGGGCTCTATTTATGTCTTTCGATCAGGCTCCCATTCTACCAGTAGTTTAGGAGTTCCCGTCACTGTAGGATTAAAGCTACAGTACTTTATTACCCTGTTGCTAGTTTTCACCATTCCGAACCAACTACCTCCGGTGTATTACTAGTCAGTACCACGGGAAACTGCTACTAGTATTTGCAGTAGCGGGTTATACCGATAGACTGAGTCATCTATGGTTAGACACTAACCCCTTAAGTATTTATCATGACTTGATCGACAAATTCCTTCTCTCCGCGAACAGGCCGCCAAAGTTGGCGTGGTCAAGAACTCATGACTGCAATTCTAGAAAAGGGCCCTTCAATTGCCCTTGCTTACAACTATACTGTCTACGTAGTTCTACTTGTATTGGTTATGTTCAGCAGTTCGCTGCTTGCCTAAACTTTATGATACGTACCTCCTACTACACCGACCAACCCCTGTCTCTTCTTAAAAGACGAGAAACCGGACGGGAAAAAAAAGGGAGAGAAGACCTGATATCTTCATTATAGTTCTCATCACAAACTTAATAGAATACTGATACGTGATGTACATGTGCATACCTACATACGTTTTAAGTAGTTTAGTATATATCATGTCTCGTCATCTCTCCTCTCTGTGTCTTTGAGCCAGTGGTTGTTGTGACCTTGGTCTCGGAAACTCCCACCTGACCTGAACTTGTGGCATTGCGGCTAGGTCAATAAACAGTGTTGGGTTGGTTTTTGTTTACTCTGTGCACATATAGTACGACTTTTGGTACGGCGAATGTAGCATTGTGAAGGGAGATGGAAAATCCTAAGGAGGTAGATACCTATCTATATCTTGAGTAAAATCCATATAAAATGAGGCGTGGGTCGAAACTGAATATCTTGAAGGGTAACATATCAATTCACCACTAGTAACATTACATGCAGGAATGGAGTCATTAAAGAGAAAGATAGGAAGGTATATATGAGCTGTCAGCGCAACTCGATATCGGCTTTCTCCACCAATTGCTGTCTGACTCTCTCATGAAGTTCATTGGTCTCCTTGTTGGTGAGCGTGCGTTCCAGACTGCGGTAATTGATTCGGTAGCACAAACTCTGCCGGCCTGTCTTTGGATGAGTGAACTCATCCACAAGCTTGACATCCTCCACCAAATTACCCGCGACATCTCTCACAATCTCCATTACATCATTCTCGTGGAAGGGTAGGGCACCGCCACCACCACTAACCTTACCGGACGGCTTGGGCCAGAATGCCACATCCTTATAACAACTCGGATATTTTGAAAAGGGTTCGAACCGAGAGATCTTTCCCGCGGAAAATTGCGAAAGGAATCGCTTATCGCGGGACCAAAAGAGGCGGATGTCGTGGATATTGAAAAGAAGCATGGCGAGCCGTTCGATGCCAAGACCAAAAGCCCAACCTATATGATCGCCTGCATTTGAATTCACAAGCAGATCCTGCTTGATCACGCCACAACCCAGGATCTCGAGCCAGTCGTCTTGCCAGAAAACCTCGAGCTCCCAGGAGGGACTGGTAAACGGGAAATAGGCTTCCACCCATCTCATTTTCAGGGGCTCTTGTTTTGCGTCCAAAATGTCGTGGGTAGCTTTCTTTGCCTCTGTAAAGATTTTGTAGACCAATCCCTCTAAAGACCGCTTTAGATGGGCGGCTACCGCGTCTATTTCTTCAGGACTGTGATAATCCGATTGGGGGGGGTTGCGGTCAGGGTGAGTGGTAGGGTTTGGGTCTTCAACTACAACGTCATTTGAAGAAAGTCGATCCACATCTCTTAAGATCCCGGAAACAGTCTCTGCGGAATATTGCAAGGGATTCCTTCGAGGCCGTTTCCATAGTCTTGCGCCTTCCATCTGGTGGAAAACGGGATAGTGGCTCCGGTCAATCGCATCCCGCCGGTACACATCAGCTATCACGGTATATCCCTCTTCCGTCGAGTCTTTGTTGCGACTTCCAACCAATCGTTGGAAATAGGCATGCTGGTGCGCACTTGTATGCGTCCTGAGAAGAGTATCCTTATTGATATAGTAGGTGTCGGTGCGGCTGCGACCCGGATGATCTGCGGGAAAGCCGAGAACATCGAAGTTCTGAGTAGTTGAGACCACCGGGTGTTTCTCTGCATAATTGCCAAAGACTGGGCCACAGAACTGGCTTTCAATCAATCTCCGGGTGATCGTTAGCGGGTGATTTTCATCAAGATATAAACAGCGACCGATATGTGACAGGATAGAGTCCGGGGTATTTGTCCATTGGTCGGTAACGTATGCAGTACCCTGAATGCAGATTTGCTTTTCGGCCTTACCGGGGGAAGCTGGGTAGCTTGTTGCCCCGGATTGAGGGAGTTCAGCTGACTCTTCTCTTATCTGAGCATTAGCAGAGCTGGTGTATCTCAAGCCCACGGACACAAGCTGGGGTTGGAAAGACACAATGTGTGTCCCTACTCGATTTAGGGGCCCAGTCCGTCTGCCAATGCACGCGCACAAGGCCTTGTTAGTTGTAGATAATCGCATCCTTCCAGATGATGTTTGCGAGATTGCTTTTGCATATCGTATGATACTAATAATAAGCTCCAGCTTTTTACCACTATCATAGCTAAATCCATTTGGGTTAGCGGGGCGGGGATCCCGTGATACGTAACCTGCTGCAGGAAGAGATCATTATCGCTCAAACTGTACACCGGTACCGTGCATATGTTTGCAATATGTCCTACATATCAATATCATAGACATTTCATTAAGATTTTGGATTCAACACAAATCAACCTTTATCCATAATGACTACAATAGGAGCTCAGCCCCATGATTTCACGTCGTCTTCTCACTTAACCTACCTACAACAATGTCTTGCTTTAGCTGAGAAATCCCCTCCTCGTCCAAGCAATTTTCGCGTCGGCGCAGTCATGGTCCTCCGTCGTGACGAACTGGATCAGACAAATGACGATGTCATCCTCTCAACTGGGTACACCCTTGAGCTCGTGGGCAACACGCACGCTGAACAGTGCTGCCTCTCTAACTATGCAGCTGCTCACTCCATACCAGACGAGCACGTAGGGAAGGTGCTACCATCCGATCCGGATCGGAAAGTCATTATGTATGTGACTATGGAACCCTGTGGGCAAAGGCTCTCTGGGAATCTTCCATGCGTACAGCGCATTATACAGACGCGGGAGGGTGGGAGGAAAGGTATTGAAAAGGTATACTTTGGAGTTAAGGAGCCTGGGACCTTTATTGGAGAGTCTCAGGGCTGTAGGAAGTTGACCGATGCGGGTGTGGAATGGGGCCATATTGCGGGCTTAGAGAAGGAGATCTTGCAAGTTGCAACAGCTGGGCATCATAAGGAGGAAGAGAAGCAAGACACCGCCGAAGGACCTCGTTCTCGCGGTCAAACCAACATTGATGATATAAATCCAGAGTAAAGGGGCAGACAAGAGCAGTTACCCAGGAATCCAAAGAAGGATGATGGAACACTATCCGGCTGCAGTGTGAGATCTGCAGGGAGCAGATACAGGACATACTTACATATATATAGAACATGGAAAAAAAGCAAGACAATTTATGCTCCAAGAATCTTCCATTAACGCTCGTCCACTCATCCCGTTCCACCTCAACTTCCCCCCGAATTTCCACATCTTCAAGCTCACCGCTTTCCATGATGTCCCCTGGCCTGTACATGCAATCGTCTTTCGGACTGCAGGATTATTCGCGTGTCAGTGTCAGTAGTGCGGCATGTTCGACGTGTGCCGCAAGGTCCTTAGTTTCGGGCCTCAGGTTGAGAGGCCCTTTCCTTGGGTTTGAGGTCCATTCGTAGTGGGCTTGCTTGTTTAGGCTGCGCTCACTCCGGTTGTTCCCTATTCGGGGTCGATTCCTTTCCCTGAACATCATAGAGAGGAGCAATTGTTACTTGCTCGCGAGAGAGGCTATCTTCGAGTCCCATGTGCTTGACGACACACGCCTTCATGTACTCCACGAGCCACTTGGGGCACCACCTGGTCTGTCCCGCATTTGGCGAGCATTTGGTCGATGAGGTTGTCGAACCCATGGCATTTAAGTGGCCAAAAGGTTACATAGGGCGGAATTACTATTAATATAACTACATAATATACATAAGACACTGTTTGGCGCGGGAGGTGATACCTCCTAGATCACCTAGGTGCTCTGCAGCCTGTGTCACAGTCGCAGTAGACAAAAGAGAAAAGGAAGACAATCTAGATATGCAAACGACCTGGCTTTCACGCCTCGGGGGCTCCCGGGAGACCGGCGCTGTCTTGGGACATGATGGGCTTTCTGCTGCATGCCTGCCCTCACAGTTTACATACTTGGTACAGCATTCGAGTGGATGCTCAGCTGTCCGATCACCTGGGTCACCGCACAGCCTACACCTTGGCATGTCCTTACACCCTTACGTTCTATGGATTCCCCAGCACATTTTGCACTGAGGAGGTCTCACACCCCTAGAGGTAGGATACTCTACAGCCGGGCCCCCATGACTACTACAGCCTTGGGGGTATCCTTCAAGCCCCTGCCAGAAAAGCTAAACGAACCGAGGCTGTTGCAAATCCGTCCTACTTTCTGACCCAGCGTATAGACTCTGGGGCCACACCGAAAGCTTCGGTAACTTCCGGGAGGACGTCTCCTTCGATCGAGACATCCCTGGCGTACAAGCTGTTTTTCCCATCCAGGATTGTCATTCTCGTTGGGAGGTCGTGCACTTTAACCACCACCCATTTCTCGTCACTCTCAACTCGTCCGTTCCCTAAGGCTTGGGAAATTTTCTCCTTGTTGGACAATAAATCTTCTGCCGTAGTCCCAGCTTTCGGTGTGACTGCGATCCCGGTTCGAACGAAGGAGGCCGTCTCAAACTCTTTTCCGAGTGGGAGAATGCTGTTAATCGTCTTTACGATGTACCAACCGTAGGGCCGAGTCTTCTGGCGGCCTTATGAATACCCTATTTGATTGGGCCGGCTTCCTGGTTGGTGTAGGCTGAGCCGGTCTCTTTGGTAGGCTCGTAGGTGCCGCTTTCCGGGCGATCTTAGCATAGCTCTTTGGGGCCTCGGGTTGAGAGGCCCTCTTCCTTCGTTGTTATATTATTTTACGTCTTTAAGCGGCCGAAAGGCTGCATAGGACGGAGTGTATTGTACATGGTGGGGCACTATTTGGCGCCGGAGTTGAATACCCCAGAGATCACCTGGGTGCTGCCCAAAGGAACGAACTCCAAAAAGGAAGAGAGAAAAAAAGGAAAAAACAAATTAGTACCGGCCACCGTTATTTTTGCCCCTTGTGCAGGGACTTGGCCAGGTATGTCATGCCCCTATGCGTGGTGAGGAGCTTCGTAACATTCTCGCTCAGTCGGAAACCCCTCTTGGCGCATGTCTAGACTTTCTCCTGCCCTCTTCCTTGTTGTTGTATTATTTAACGTCTTTAAGTGGCCGAAAGGCTACATAGGACGGAATTACTATTAAATTAGTAAGTCTTCATTGTTGTTGTTGTTGTATTGTTTAACGTCTTTAAGCGGCCGAAAGGCTGCATAGGACGGTGGGCGCACGCCCGGAGGGGTCAAAAGACCCCCCCTCCACTTGAACTTCGTGCACCCCTCTCAATAGAGAGCATCGGATCACCTTAGGCTGATCTTGATGAAAGTTCAAGAACAACCCTTACTTCTAACTTGTCACCCGTCTATAGTTACGCGTGACAAGACATCCGTAGCATGGCGCTCGGCTAGGAACCGAGGATCTACGCCCGCCGGAAGGAAGTTTTTTCCGGTACTCATCAAGAGGCGACACGAGAGATTCTCGCTGAGCACTAGCTGACGGCATGCATAACAATTCGTCACAACCTACGACGAGCCTGGTAGTCGTTTCCGTTAAGACCAGGCCCCCCGCATTTCATGGCAAATCCCTGACGGTAGCCAGGCACCTCAAAAGGTGTTTACGTGGTAATCGTCGAGCCGTGGTAGGGGGTACCCTACGTGTATATCTTTACGGTGTGGGTGTGCTATAGCACAGCCGAGTCGTAGCCCCTGACGGTAGTCAGGATTAAGATACGTAGTGGAGTGAAAGGGCTACCTGATGACAGGCAGTCCCTAACGGAGATTAGGCACTCGTCCAATAGAGCCAGGTGGAACCTTAGTGTCCCCCGGAGTTACCTAGAGGATGTCCCTATCTCTTTTACTCTGCATATCGCTCGACTCGGCCCCAAACCGGGGCCGTAACACCATATACACTCCACGTGGTTGAGGGACGGGTCATAGCAAGACGACCCGATTGTGCTGTATTTGACGGATCTTTAGGAGATCCCAGAGAACCCGGAAGGTGAATCCTACGGTCAGCACAGTCCTCCTCATGGACTGCTCAGAAAGTAAATCTCTATTATCAAGTGGAGGTTCCGCTGGCCTACCCAAGGAATCGAACCTTGTGCGCAGACGGCCAGTTACGACGACTTCTACGAATCCCGCAAGCAGGAGCTTCTGTCGGGTCGAACCCGTAGGTAGAAGGGAACACCAGTCCCATCGAAGTAGGATTTTTTCGATTCAATCCTCAAACGCGAGACCCATATCATAGGGTCATTCTCCAGATTCCAGTCTCGTCCTTTTCTGTAAAAAGGGCTCTGCGGGTATCTGGGTAACTTGAAGCCGGACTTTCGTTCTGCGATGTCCGGCGGATGGTTGCCCTATAACCCGGGAGGTCGTAGATGTTTAGACATCTCCTCTCGAGATAGCCAAGATGAGTTCTCTTGGATCTCTCTCAAAGATCCGTGTAAACAGACGTCTAGAGCCTCAGCTCGGCGCCGCATTAGTAAGTCTTCACCATGTTACTAATTTCTACTTTACGTTGAAAACTCGACAACTATTGCAATAATTAATCGTCAGTGTGTCCGAGTGGTTAAGGAGAAAGACTTGAATTGTCATGTGACTATTTCGATATCTTTTGGGTTCGCCCGCACAGTCAGTAACATCCCTATAATAGGAACTTGCAGGAAATTAACGTGATCCTAGGGTTCGAATCCTGTCGCTGACGGTTTACTTTTTTTTTGCCTTACAAAAGCATATGTACGTGTAACATGATGTGCTGAGATACATATATAAAAATGTCTCTACAGACTGCTAGAACACTTTTATGCTCGAGTCTTGCCTGATGTTTTATTATTGGTTACATTATGCTTCATATATACCTCCTGTAGGTGAATCACATGACCCACAAGTGGCATACTTATCCATTGTCTCCTTTCCTTTCCTTGCCTTTAGATTCCTGTACAGATTGCCCCTTAATACAACGAATCCACTATTTATGCCTTGGGCTTGGGTCATCGCAGTAAAGTAATGGATATGGCCGAATGCCGTAGTTTGTCCCTACCTCTATGAAATTCTGTCACCATTAAAAGGCTAGGGAAACCTCTGGTATTATATGGAATCTTCTTTAGGTTATATTATTAATAATTAATGTTACATACATCAGGCACCTACCTCGGTTAGCAGATATATCAGTTGCACGTTACTCTATACTAAACAAACTACCAGGTGACTAATAATTTTACTATGATAGAACTGCATATCATTATGTGCCATTACGCCTTGTTGTGCCCCAAACTATACGTAAGTCGTAAGGGGGAGGTAAGCCGTGTTTTTGGAATGACAGTAGATGAATACCTAGTAAAAGTTAGAGAGAAAGAGTCATTCTCGAATATACTTTTCCCGTTCTTACCAGCTTCATTTTGCGCCGCCGCGAAATTAAAAATACAGGAAAGGCTTGTCGCGTAATAGTAGATACTAGTATCAGCGGCAATAAAATATTGACGCCTTTAGGGGAGGGAAGAGAAGTAGGCAATTAGAAAATCGCATTGAATGCAGCCAAGCGGCCCCAGGGCCTAGCTATAGGGAAGGTATTAGTCAACTTTGGCCAGTGCGAGCCGCTTCGGTGTCGTCAGGTTGTTGGAGAGGCGGATATTCGTCTTTTTGTATTTGGTATGCTTCTTGAGCTTTTTGCGCGCTACCATCACAGGAACCGACGATTTGCTCACGATATAGTTGGAGAAAGAACCCAGGAGCACACTGCGCAAGTTTCTCTAGGGTTAACATATGTCCAATTTCTCGACAAGTTGTGACAAGTTAGCCTACCCCTTCAAAGCACTACGGCCTCTCGAGCCGATGATGACAAGCGTCGGTTCGAGTTTATCGATCTAAAAAGATAGAATTTAGTAACGAGAGACACCGTAGCTGTCCGGTCGCAGGAAAGATTGAAAACTCACGGCTTCAGTTATCAAATGCTTCGTACTCTTGCAGTGGATGACTTCAATGGCGACTCGAACTTGCAGCTTTGTTTTCCTTAGCAATTTCACACACGTTTGAGTAATCCGTTCGATGGCATGCACACGTTCCGATTCCGTTGTAGAAGCGCTTCTTGAGTGAACGGAGCCGCTCCTACTGTCTGAACTGGCACTGAAGTAGGAAGATAACGCCTGAGGTAATAAGCTAGCCGCATTGCTTTGGAGCCGCAAGGCCGTCTTTTCCGTCTGGGACCCGACGATGGCAGTGGTATCTTGGATGATTTGAGCTCCCTCGCCAACCTGTACCGACGTATTAAGCTCGACCACCCTTCCTGTACCTGTTTCCTCATAAATGGCATAAACAGTGAACAAAGTGTCGCCGTCCCGGAGGATGGTTCCTATCGTCCATTCTAGAGCATAAGCCGATTCCTCACTCAGATCGGTTGCCACGAGATATTTGCGCTGTCTACGGTGGCCCTCGTTTGCCTCCTGCTCTAGAAGGGCGAAGTCCCCGCGAATGATGGTTCGAATGGCCCTATTTGGTATCGAATTATCGATGGTAGACATATGAATGCTAAGATTCTGCGCATGTTTAATATCACACAAGTCTGCTTCATCATCTGATCCGACAGGAGTGTTTGCCGTTGAGGCGAAGTCGAAACTCGTCTGAGGATGGACACCAGACTTCTTAAAAAGAGGTTTTCCAACGCTGCTGATGGTTGGCCTTGGGGGTCCTAGATCGAAAAGCGACCTAACCTTCCGCGATGATGAGACTATCTTGCCTGTATTGGTATTAGTGATATCTAACTAGCAAAAAACACTGAATCCTTAACTTACGTTCTTCTTCAGCCGCTGCTAGAAGGCTTTGGGGCCTTCTGGGGTGGTCCACATCTCGTTCCTCGTTGTTGTCACTTTGGCTTATAAGCGACATGGAGTCGGGGAGCTTTTTGCGTCCGCGGTGATGTTGCTCAAAAGACTGCCGGGGCCCGAAATCATCATCGCCTGAGCTTGTGTCTTCGACCTCGTCTTCACTAGTGTTTACAAATTCTGAATCGAATTCTCCATCCTCGTAATCGTCCTCGCGAAGACGCACATCCGCATCTTCCACAGACGACTCCTTATTCTCGGCATCTCCACGGTGGGACTCGTTTCCTGACAAGGCTGATAGACCGGCCCCCGACCTAGACAGGGCAGCATTCGACAGATGCTTATAAGCGTGGTTCATATCGATTACTTTCCCGCTGTGGGTGACGTACTTTGCGGAATTCGGCCTCCCTCGTGAAACTGGAATCCTGCCTCCTCGGCCTGAGGGCAACTTCGAGTTGCGCGGCAATTCTAAGTTAGCGTCTTGGTGATCGGCATCCTTCCTACCTGTGAAGCTGGTCAATGAGGCTATGTCAGTTCCAGTCTTCCCAGTACCGAACGGACTCTGACTAGCTATGGAATTACTGCTAGAGGGCTTCTTGCGTTTAGTCAGCGCTAGATGCGGAATGCTTGGAAGTATTCGAAACTGATAGTCGGTATTAAAGTCGAGGCCATGTTTGTCTAGAGTGTGCCTCTTCACGGTAGTGACGACTTCGGGTGCGCTGTCCGATGAACGCCGGTTTGGAAGTTCTCGCTCAAGTACCGTTTCCTTCGAAGCTGGAGGGGACGTCGTCGAGCTTCGAGTGGACACCGAAGGCGAAGTTGATTGGGAATTGACGATACTACTCGCGAAAGAACCTCCACCAGAAGATTGGATCTCCGCGGTCCCGATTCGTCCGAGCAAGCCATGTGGGCTATGCGAGGGACCCGCTGAGATGTCAAGCATGCTTCTAACAGGCGCGGAGCTAGTATGACGGTCCAAGGATGGACTTGATCTCCGAGAACTGTGACCCTCTAGTATCTCTAGGACCTCACGACGCTCCTCATCTAGCGCCGCTTCAAGAGACATCCTGAGCGGACGTTGCGGCCGTGGCATGATGAACGGTTGGGCTTAAAAAGGCCAGCGGAGAGTCCAGTTATAAGTCAACAACCCGTGAGAGAATATGAGGGAATCCCCGATGTGGTTGTGTCAATGGTATCCTATGTACCTGCAGAATCGCCTGCCTAATAAATAATGATCCACACTACGAAGCCCTCCGTTAGTTAAGAGCGGAGGAGAGCTAGGGAGGAATGACGGCGGACGAAGTATATGATACACCAAATATATATTACTAGTGGATACTACTATGATTACCAGTAGGTATGTGATAAATAACGCTGGAAGTACTAGTGATACTAGTTAGTTACTAGATCAGTTAGCACGATGCTAATAACTATGGTGGCGGAATCTTAAAACTTGCCCTGAAAATCAACACAACGCCAACAATAATAACGCCACTCCGACCCATGAAATTAATATTTTGAAAGCATCATTTTGAAGAAAAATGGTTACTCTACAAATTCGTGCTTTAAATTTTTAAATTGTGCGTCGTGGGCCTGAGTTATTATTGATTAAATAGCGCGTGATTTTGGTGAGAGTATTTAAATTGAACCCTTCCGAGAACCCAAGTGTGTCACGTGATCACATGATATCTGTGAGCGTGTACCATCCATGATCTCCACTCCGGCACCGGAGAAAGTGTTTCTCCGATGTCACCTGACATTCACC
>JAHQZX020005587.1:0-19475 GCA_019804575.2 Pseudotulostoma volvatum
TGTATATTACTAGTAATTCCGTCCTATGCAGCCTTTCGGCCGCTTAAAGACGTTAAATAATACAACAACAACAACAAGGGGTTATGCGGGGCTGGGAGGAAGTTGTGATAGACCCCCGCTAGATTCTTTCAGTATAAGCGTGAAAATCACAGTCTAGCTGGTGTTACTACCCTCAGCAATGTACTCAACTGGCTGACCGAACCGTCATTGTCGCTGACGCTTATTAATAAATCGCCTAATGGAGTCAAGCCCGAAATTCTATTTACTCCAATAAGGCATGCATAGGAGTGCAGCCTTTGAGTTCATGATGCTGTGCATAAGCGTGCATGTTGTAAAGATCTCGCGTTGTTACTGGGTAGTGATCATTGAAATGTGAGAAGAACTGTGTAAACTATATGCGTGGAGGAACGGCTTTAAACAACTGGCCGATTTTCTCACATCATTGTCTAGGGCCTGTGTCCGACGCATAGGATGAGTGTATGTCCTCCGAGAAAGGATGATTATGAGTGCGATCTTCGATCCTTATAAACCACTCGTCACCTGTACGCTTTCTAGTCAATTTGAATTAGACAGTAAGTCCCACGCGTGATAGTAGAATGACGCCGTCGCTGGCTGTCGGTGAGCTTATGAATATTATGGTAAGCATGACCGCGATCGCATCTGGGAACTGGACAGTCAGCTTCCGGAACTGACAGTCGCGTATCCGGATTTACAATTAGAACAGAACAGAACTACCTATATAGAACTTAGCCAGTTCACCTGAATGACCGGCCAATGGCGGCAACGGATACTCCTCTTCGATTTCAACTATTATGAAAACAGCTTCTCCTGTAACGGATGCAATATGTCTTTCCTTTGGTAGTTCCCGACGAGAAATACTAATTCTCTTCAATGGGAGAGGCATACACATTCGTTCAAGTTGTCCATTACTCTACAGTAGAGTCACTAACCCGCTCTTAACTATAATTTTATGAGCTTCAATATGGCGCTTTCATAGATAGGCGATTGATTTGGCGTATGATAGTCAGTAAAGTTGAATACAGCACATATCTGAAAGGTTGCGTGTCAGGGTTTCCTAAGTTTTTATTAGTGGTTTCCACGCTTATACTAAAAGAATTTAGCGGGTGTCCTTATTAATTCCTCACCAGCTGCAAACACCGACATACCGATAAACCTTGTTGTGAATAGTAACCCACTCTAAGTACTGGTTTAATGCAGAATTCGAATAGTTGCTGCGAACGGCCCCCCCCTCCGACTAGTTAGTATCAATAAAAAGTTCCAACTCTCTCTGGGTTACGGATTCTAATTCATAAAAACCCCAACTGTTCCACCCAAAACTTTCGCTCAGGCTCAGCTTCTTATTATTAGCTTACGGCCGTTACACTGTCAGGTGAAATATTGCGACCCCCCAGTCTGTTCGGATTCTCAGGTGCGACTCTCGGGTTCCCCCAGATCACAGTAAATTCTAATAATTCTTCTCTGCATGTGTTTATCGGTTCCCGGGTTTAGACGCTCATTCTCAGACTCACTATGTATATATGTATATAACTAGGTACTGATGATATCAAACTAACCACAGGCTTAAAGTAGTTCCTCCTAATAATAATACCTACAGAGCGCGCTTGTCATCATACTAATCATTGCGGTCTTCATTCGCCCGAGCTAGAGGGTGTATCAAAACATCAGGGTCACTTCGTTGGAGCCCCAATAATAACTGTCCTCCAGATAGTGTGTCCACAATAATTTCCTATAGCATATTGTCCCATAGGTCCTTCGGATAGTAATGTCTTTATATTAAGTGTTACAAGATAAGCAGCAAATAAATACTATGTATGATATTAGGTTGTAGGAAGTAACTGTGCACCTTTTTATAGTTTAGTGATATTTAACAATTGGGAAAGGGCCTTGCATTAAGAAGCATAAATAATTCATCTTACGATCGATCAGAGGTGGTAATGAATAAATAAACCTTGCGTCCTCGATCAGAAAACATCAGCCGAACCCGAAATCGTCCGCGACAGACGTTACACGACATCAAATTCATTCACACGTGTTAAATCTTCCAGTTTACTCATGAAAACCGATTCAATAAGACAGCTGAGACAGGGAACACATACGACCCTTAGGCGGTGGTGTATTCGGTATTGAGAAACCCCTATCAATATTCTCAATATGGGACCCCCGCAATATCAAAGATATCGAGAACGTAGAAATAGGCTGGTTTTGGAGTACCTAGTCCAGGCGATTTTTTTTTTGGCCGTAACCAAAGCTAGTATGTAGATAGTGTATGCAATAATAACCCATACGTTCTATATTGATTGATTAAAAAATAATCCTCACCGACACTTAGTAGTATCTGTATAGCAGTCAAGATGGGAAGGTATGATACAACTTGTTTTCTGTTTTGTAAGCTCAAAAATGCCGACCCCTCATGTCGTGAATGCCTTGACTCGGATATTACAAGTATTATTACTATTGAGAGTGCAACTCCCTCCTTCTGAAGCTGGTCAGTGGGTCCATAAGCGTACCAAAACCGCATCGGAGGCTTGGACCCATGCGAAGAAGCCCAAGCTAGGCGAGGACGTTCAATGCGGTTACTTTGGTGATAAGATTGAGGTTTGCGGTTAACGCTCACAGGAATCAACTGCCCTGACCTCTGCACGAAATCACCTCTACCAAAGGGATGGTATCAAGATCGAAGCGCAGGAACCACAAGCCGTAACAAAGGGGCGGGCGAAGCTGGTGCAGATTTTTTCGACGCCAGGGAGAGAAATTAACAGGCAATGGTTGAAGAGCGAGAGCGAAAAATTCTTCAAAATAGCATCAATCAGAAGGGTTTTAAAGAATATCTGCTATAGTTCATGTCAATAACAACCTCTCACACAAGGTGGTAGAGTATCCGGAACTCTACTTCATGATCATGATCATCAATTACATGGCAGGAGATGTTCTTCTGAAGAAATCCTAAAAAAGATCGAACTCTCCTTCCAGCAGACAAGAGTCAAGATAAACCAATATCTCCACCCAAAACTCTCGAAATATATCTTACCTGTGATGCTTGGACTACTGAACACAAGAAAAGCGCCTTTTTAGCTGTTGTTGCGCACTTTCGTTGATGCCGAAGGGAAGCTTCGCAAGGCTTTATTGGACCTACCACCGTTGCGAGGAAGCCATGGCCGTCAGCATCATGTGAATGGGATAATCAGCTAGTATGATATTACTAATAAGCTTGGGTATTGCATTGGTGGCAATCATCGCTCCAGTGATAAGTGCTGCTACTCATCTCAAGGCACCTTGGTGAAGAGTATCAAGTCAAATGAGAGTCGAAAACTCGTCGAGTTCGATGCCACGGTCATGTTATCAACCTTTTTGCGCCTTGGTAGCGAGACAATTAATATGGTGGTAAATGAGACTAGATGGGATTTAGAGGCTGAGAACCAAGATGAGATCGATCTAAATAGCATTTCTGACAGCGATGAGAAATCCGGTGATACGATGAAGAGGCAAGGCGCCAAAGAAGGAGAGATCTAGTTGGAAGGATGCTGGGCCGCTAAGAAAGCCTCACTTGATCGTCGCTTATATGCGGACTTTATGATACCCATAGACAACAATACTCAGTGGAGCAGCCGGTATACTATAAGAGTGACTTACTTGGGATACCTTTATCATTTCACCTGACGATTGGGTTACTCTACGCGACACCAATATCTTTCTTAAGCCCTGGAAGTTACGATGGGAGCCTAAGGAGATACTGGCTTTATTAAGAAAACGCTGGTGATAGTCCTGTTAACCATTTTTCAAAGCAGAAGAGTAAGCACCTAAGCAATACTGAGTTTCACAATGCGGTTGTAAGGGCTCGGTACGCCTTTGGCAAATACTACTCTCTTAACGATGAGGCGCCAGTTTATATGGAGAAAGAGAAATATGCTACTGTCAAAGAAGCTACGGATTTAACCCCATCGCATCGACCAACTCGCGAGCCGGATGAATATGATCTCCTTGAGCGAGATCTTGACGTTGTTTGAACTTTCGCTGATGGCAGCAGAGGTAGAGCGGATCCGACACTCCGAGTTAGTAGTGCCACCTAATTAATGAGTTACATAAACATTACTAATATTGCCTTCGTTCTTCAAACGTTAAAGATTGTCATCCGTTCCGTTCGAGACTAGAACAGCAATAGAGCAAGAATCTGAATTATTAATATTGCCCTACCTATGACTATTCTAGAATCTCCAAGGAGAAGCCGGCGTTGGGTCGCATCTTTGCCATGTGGGCCGATCGGAAGAGATCTCAGCCTAGGCTGTCCACTTGTTTTTCACCCTTGCCCCTTTCCATGAGATTCTTCAACTCTGTAGGATGTGCTAACTTAGTAGCCATCAGCAGATAATAAATTCAAGCATTATAAATCACCGCTTTCTCGTTCATTTGCACCCGTGACTTCCAACCAGAGTTAAGTTGGGGAACGATGAGACCGTCGCTTCCTGGGCTGGTAGGTCTGATCATGAACAATTTGGGGGATCAGTTTGTCCTTTGTTGTAACGGGTCTGATCGGAATGATTAGGCGGGTAGAAGATTTAGTATATAGGCAGCGAGTGCTCTACCGTATAGCAAGCCACCGCAGGCCTCGAACAGTCTCTCCAGAAATTGATTACTTAATACCCACGCAACTCACCTGAGCTGCCCTTATCACCTGACTTGTATACTAACACAGTTTAAATGAAGGCAAGAAATGATACATCATACGAAACTTTCATCACCGCTCATCCACAATATGCATATGGTTGAGATTTTTACACCCTATATAAGCTTTGACCTTTCATAGACCTAGTATTTATAGTAACCAACTATCAGGTTTTATGTACTAATGGAGGTACTTTTCGACACGATCACCTCATCCTCCATAGTATGATATAGCGGTGTCGTATTTTCTTATACAATATACCGTTTGAGATGCTGGAAGCCCTCGTGTAACGTCCGCCCTTCAGATGCATCTACCCGAGCGCATCGAACAATCCTAGCAGGTACTGATCTTTTATAGCTAGGTTCCTGGGGATGTGCTTCTTATTTTGGATGGTCATTGGCCCGTCAGACATAGAGAGTTTAAGTCGAATTATTACTTATCAAGTTGACCCTGTTTGACCCGGGGATTACGATGTCAAGATACTTTTCCCCTGTATGATGCCAAACGTGGCTTGTCAGCTTATTCATCTATGATAGGAACCAGTCAAGTGACAAACAAACTGTGGTTGCTCAATTGGCTTGTTACACTGTCTCAGGCCGGGAAGATATCCACTCTGCATCGGGGTTTGCGCAAGAGATCAGAAATGTGTCATACCCCGTCAAGTCAAATGACATGACCGGTATGGATTCGAAGTTGCACACACGTGCCTAATACCCGGAGATCGGAGAGGCAATTCTTGGCCTATCTGTTAACGATCGAAATAACCCGGGTTATAGAGTGGAATTCTTTGACAAAGCGAGCCTACTAATGTGGAAGAGCCTCTTTTGAGACGGATTCCCCGCCCGGGGCAATGTGCTGGCCACCCGCAAAGACGGATCCAAGATGGGGGCTCGCATTGAGGCTGAGATTCGCAACCGGAGAAGGCAAGGTAAGATCCCAGGTCTTCACCATCCAGAAAGGGTCTTGTGATGTAACTCTCCGGAGTTCATTGTGGAACTCGCTGTAGTCTTAACTCCTCCACAAAGTCCAATTCAAGACTCAGTTCTCTAGGTATGCAAGAATAGAGACCTCATGCTATTCCTAACCATTTTACCCCCTAGCTCGATAATACCCTTCCCCGCTTTTTAGCCTGTGTATTGCTTTCCGGAGGCTATCATCTTATCCTTTGAACGTAGTATTCTGAAGCTGCTCACTGGTGCCCCATAGAACATAGGACCCAGTTTGGGATCTATTGCAGATATCACATGTCTCTACTATTGCTGCATAGTTACAACCGGAGTAATTAGCCTCGCGTGGCGACTTAGAGAATTCAGTACTAGTATTTATCATCTATCGTAGGGATTCGAGACCCGGAGGTTCAACCAACAGACTAACTAACTGCGAAAAATGAATGGCCTGGGGAAATCTTCGGAGGGTTTCGTAATTAGTTTGCCAAGTTCGACCGTCCACGGATCATCGCGAGGCGACCTATAGCAGAGTATCCGTCGCTGATCAAATATACTAGGGAAGCATCATGATCAACCAGACAACTTGAGTATTATTCTATGGCCTAACTATGGAAGAAGATTACGCAACGATAAAAAAAGAGACCTTACACGTTTTTTTCCCTTTTTATCGAAAAGAGAAAAAAAAAAAGGGTAACTTGTGGAAATCTGACACAATCGGGAAAGATTTTGACAGATTCCCACAGGCAGGAGTAGCACCGTAGATCATTGACTACCTACTTCATAGCTACATAACCTTGTATGATTAACCTAAGTCGAGAAGGTACATATACTGTACTTAATTACTGTCTCGAACCTAGTCCACGTGCTACAAGCTCGGGGCATACGTGATAGAGACCTACCGCTATAATAAGTTCTAGAGAATAATAGACGTGGGTAGATATATGTATACTTTTTTTCCCTTCCCCGTTTTTGTGCGTGCATATTATAGATCTCTCACATGAGTTCTTTTTGATTAATCTACAGAGATGAACCTAAATGCGTATGTGGTATTAAGAGCGGCATCCGGTTGAAGATCGATACACGTTCTGTTCAATGTGGGGTGAATTATCGAGTGAATATCAATAGCATAGATACTAATAATACATGTCTAACATACAGTATATGTATACACACATCATCTATGCGCGTATCCGCAATCTCCTTTGCTTTAAAAATGCCTGGGCTTCATTACCCATCTCACAGTGCTCAGCAACTTTATTTGGATCATTGTTTCTCCAAGACAACGCGTGGAGACCCTCCCGGAAAAATTTCCCGCGCATGGCCTGCCACTCTAACCAAGTAACACCCTGAAGCAAACAGTCGGCTAAGTCATCTAGTTTGCCAGCATTCGTCGAATTTCTCGCGCCCCGGCGCCCTTTTGAGTCCTGCCATTTGCGAAGATAGGCATTAGCCCTGCTCCTTAGCTCAGCCTCCGGTCCAACATGCAATCGCAGTAACCCAGAGCCCAAATACCGGGGTGGGCTGTCCCCTCTGTCGTTCCAAGCAGCCAGCCATCTGCCAACTATGTCGATCTTTGCTTTCTTTCCTTCTCTGGAGCTTATCCTCCTATTCGCTTGAGTAACAGGAGGCTTAGCAACGCCCGGATCTGCTCCATCAACCATCCAGTAATTGGCTACCCGCTTCGGCTCGACACCATGGATAGAGAACAGCTGCCCTCTCTCCCGACCAAGAGTATGCAAAACTGCGTGAAGCATTCCCTCGAATACTCCCACCCGCAGTGTCCACTCCTGAACGGCGCTGCCTCCGCCAGAGCGGAAACGCTGGCGTTCAATCAGGAAGTGGGTTGGCTTATAGGTTGCGATGAGGGATGTGATCAACGTATATGCATGTGACGCGTATTCCTCCAGGGCAAATGAACCGTTGTCCTCGGTAGACAAACTCCCCTCGTCAATACAAAGACTAGGGGAATCCTCAGTGCTCGCTGAGCTAGTTTGCGAGTTTGGCTTTTGCGACTTGGCAACGGCGAGCAAGGAGACAAGCGAAGCTGATGGGGGCAGATTTGTTGGTAATGTGGAGACAGTAATTCGATCCCATGCATTAAGCGTTGCAGTTGGTAATGGTCCGGGAGTTGGTGGATGCTTGTTCCCGGCGAACGATGGAACCAGCAAATGAGCGAAAGCGAGATTCTGGATCCCCATGTCAATGCTTAGAATACTAAGATCTCTCGTTTTCGCTGATATTGCCCCATGCCCACTGCTGGAGCCTACCTGGCATTGTTCGAGTGACGACGACAGCAGCAGCTCCGTTTCATGATCAACCGGTCGTCCTAAGCCTGGCGGCGCCGTTAGATACTCAGTTTGTGGGAGTTCTTGGTTCAGTCGCTGTAAAAGAGCCGGTTTTGGTCCAGCTGACCGTATACCAGTTGCCCGTGCAATGTCTTTGAGGTGATCTGTCTTGAGTGGTGTGAGCCAAGAAAATCCAGCCCTGAGCGAGGAGGTGGATCGCATATTTCATTTAGCTTTTCCGCTTGGATTCGTCGTTGGTGCGAGTTCCTTCAAATGCTTGACAGTGAGATGGAATGAAACCAGGTTCAAACGTAATGTATTAAACCATCAGTTTGAACTATGCCAAAATAATCTTTCCTTCAAATTCAAAGTGCTCCGACGGGTGTGTTCTACATAGGATGAAACCGCAATGCCTAATGCTTATTATTGTCCGTGCACGTGGGGCGATCGACAAGTAGACATCGAAAACAATGCTTTGCTTATGATGACTTTCTCCATTTAATTTTTGAATGACATCGTTGACGAAATCCAGACGCAGAATTAGTGCTTCTTGATATCAAGGGTCGTTCGAATTCTCGCCCCTCAACGTTTCTAGTAACAAGGCTGGGGAGCTAGAAAAGTAGGAACCGGCATGCAAGCCAAAGAGTGGTGAGAGTACCAATCAGCTTTTTACTCTCATAGTAACAATATATTAGCCTGAATAATTCTATTATCGGTACCTGAGGTGCTTTTAAGGTTATTTTAGGCTCCAAAGAGTTTTTTTTACGCGCTCACGTGAGTAATTCTATAGAGAACTTATATAGTACTGTACAGTACATGTGTACATACATACATACGTAGCTAGTATATAACCGGTATGAAGATAATCAACTCGCTGGAAATGTCCTTGGTACTAATGTATATTGCGCTTATGTCCTATTAAATAGTTAGAATTCACTGCAGTTATCCGCTAGTAAACAGAATGTTTTTAATGCGCCTGAAGATGCCAACAGATCATATCTAGCGCCCTAATACTGAGCTTCATTCAAGTACGCTCCAAGCATTTCCCGCCCGAACGCCAACAACCGACCCATTCAGAGATGCAAAAGGCTAGACTAGAGCACTAGACTAGGTAGTAGAAGCCGAGAAAGCCATTGATTAAAGTGACATATTGAAGAGCAGAACGAGGAATTGGTGTAGATAGGACGGCGAATTACTATACGACATATAGTAGTAGGAGTAGTAGTAGAAACGTATCGGGAGTATCATGGGACTTAGTGATTTAAATGTTATCGTAGCCAGTAACCGTTAGTTTGCTCCCCAGATAAGTTATTGGATGTGTCGAGAGGGAGAGCCGTTCCCTGAGGGTCAGGCACATCAGGCACATCAGTCTGTACATATACCAGCGGGGCCCAAACACTCCAGTTTATCACGCCAATATGAGCCAGTCGCATGGATATAGCTTCCATTTCGTCGCGATATGATGTTGATTCACGGCACCGATTTCGACGGCGACGCTGAGATTCATACATGGCAAACGGCGACATCTGGAGGTATTTCCTGGCGAAGGAGAAGGTAGTTTGGAGGAGCTTTTCCTGGAGGGTAGCCTGGATCCGCCGGAACAAGTCGGATTCCGCTGATAGATGAACCTCCAAAGTCGCTTCTATAGACGCGATGATGTCGTCAGAAACCACATTTATATCATCACTCCCGCAAGCAGCACATGCAATGCGTGCAAGCTCAAGAGCAACGTTGCCAGTGTTCGGTTCAGATGTCATATCCTGGGGATAATTTTCATTTTCCTTCAACAAGGGCCATATCCGGGACCAGAAGACAGAATAGATATCGGTGCGCGATGAGCGGCGTCGCAGGTTGTTACGGGTCAAATGATCCAAAATATACCAACAAATATCATGAGTAATTAATCTCTGGATATCTGCTCTTAGAAGCCATAAACGTCCAGAGTCCAATTGGAAAGATTGTGGGAAACTCCTAGGCTTCTCAAACTGCAGGAGGAATCCAACCAAGCCACGGAACATCACGGCCACAGGCCAGAAACCATCAATTTCCGAATCCTCATTGAGGAATTGTTGCAGATTCCAGTACCACAACTTCGATTCCTCAACATTGAAGTCATTTATCGCGATCTTTTTGAGCAAATACCTTTGAAGAAAAGGAATCGTATCCTCAATGAGGGCGACCCGAAATGCTCGTATCTGGTGATTTGCGACATCCTGAGTCTTATTAGATGGTTTTAATCCGAGACAAGTCTCTCATTGACAACATTGCACACTTACCAGTTTCATGGCCTCTAGAATCCCAAAAAGCGTTTCCAGTCCAGCAGTGACCTTCCTCGGGTCCCCGTCAGTTGACCCTGCTTTAATCTGCTCCGCCATCCGGTCCGCCCAGGCATCTCTCATTGGAGCACAATGTAATTGCAAGAAATCCTTGAGCCACTCTGACAGCCTATCTAAATCGAGAACGCCTCGTTTCACTTCCTGCATCCGTAGCGATACGTCCAGAATCTGCGTGACATTTGAGTGAACATGCTCCGGAACTAGCGTTTGGAGGACATCCCGTAGCGTCTCGAACATGGCTGGCAACCTGGGTTCGAAGGTTACTTCGTCCGGAGAGCCTGGATTACTTTCCGAGGTCGGATCCGGCTGATTGTGAGCACAGAAGGCGTATATGGACATCTCGATTGCCAGAGCTTCCCAATAGTCAGCCACCTCTTTTCTTCCCTTCTCGTCCTTGGCTCTTGGCTGGAAATGAAGATCAGAGTCAAAGTTGATATCTAACCGGAGATGGATGTTAGCCTGAGTGCGCTCCAAGTCGAGCTCACTGAGGGTTCCTTTCGTCACTGGCGGTAAGAGTTTTGCACAGCGGAGCAGGCGGTGTTTCTTGAGGTTTAATTGCAGCCCTTTAGAAACCGTCATAACCTGCCTTAGTGATGGCTGCCGCGTATGACATTGGGAAATCGTCGAGTTGGACTCACGTCCGAGACTCGATAGGGAACGCGCCTCGTTACCGCAGTTCTTGTTACTAGAAGTATTGCCATCTGATTCTTGCCGGCGGTGGTTAAAAGTGTCATCTTCCGGGCATTCACTCGAGTCAGCTGCCCTCCCATAACCCTCCACACCACACTCAGAACTATCTTCTTGCTTGTCGCGGGTGTCTTCTTTTGGCTTTCTCGTCTTGTGATAATCCATTCTGCTCTCAGATAAAGTTCCTGCTTCTACCGTTGTGATAATGAACCCCCCCCCCCCAAAAAAAAAAAAAATAAATAAAGACGTTAGGAGAATCCGCAGTTCAGCGGAGGGTGAAGAGTTGAAGCTTCTTCCCCCGGGAGGATGTCTTAAGAGTCCGTCCCTGTCGCTACGAAAGACCAATATCCAACACGGAATCTTCTCAGTCCCGGCAGTTTCCCGCAATGCGAGGTTGGCTGCAGCAGATGACCCTCACCAAGCCAATAATGGACAATCAAACAGCTACAAGAATAATGGCACCCCGTTGAGTTCCCAATCTGCAGCAGTAAAAATCTGCTGTCTCGCAATCACGACTACTGTGAATCCCATCAAACTAGAAGGATTGCAAGGTGCTCCCCGCTGTGGGGAAGGGATAAAGAACAAACAATCGACAACAAGGAAGCCAACATTCACAGATTCGTTGCAATGGCGGATGGGAAAATTTGAGCTTTCATTACCAGACTTTCTAACTTCCAACGCGTTGCACTCCCGGGTAGTACTTATATTAGGTAGGATGATGGCCCTGCAAGATTAAATCTGTTATACGTGTAATTTACTGATCAGCAACTTGATTCTTAGTCTATACAACATAAACCCATTTCCTTTCCTACTAGTATATAATCATATGTATGTATTTGGCCTATCATATCGCTAGTGATCACTAGTCGGTATCATGATTAGAGAATAAATACACTAAATGAAAATGGGAAAGTGTTTGTACCAGTCTGTAATGAATAGATATTTACCGTAGGAATAAATAGCCCACTAGCTTCCTGTCAGGTGCCTGCGGTGCAAACGGAGGGCTTTGAAAGTGGTGGGAGATCTATTGGAGCAAGGAACTTGGAGGATAAAAAAAAAGAAACGCCTATCATATGTTGTCGCCAGTGCCGCCTAGGGACGGGATCGTCTGTTTGTATTAACTGCCGCTACGTTGTGGATGGACGCCCTGAGTTTTCGAGTGATGACCGCCATTTTTCTTGATCCCCCTTTTGGTTCACCGCCGGCGCGTTGCCCGGCGGGCCCACCGGAAATACTCGAGCCCAGCTTAAGTGAGGCGAAATTGCCTTGCCACCCCAACCCCAACCCCTTTTTCTTTTTCCCTCAGTCTCCTTTTTTTTTTATGTCAAATAAATAGTATTTATAATAGATAGTGATGATTTGCACCATATCATGATATCATGAACTTTGGTATATTTGGTATATCTCTGTTCGGCATCTAGGGAAAGAATGCTTCGTGATATCATACTTGCTTCAGCATGGATCGGATACCTGCCTCCCTTGAACTCCCGTACAGAGCGGAGATGTCTCCCACACGCACTGGATCTAGATCCTTTTATTTAAATTGCTTAGGATTCGCGATAGTGAAGCGTTTGGTATGTGGGTCGCTGGTTGAACCTGCTCTTTCAAATCTCTGGGGATTTGATAGGTGCTGTGGACGCCTTGCATGACGTTTGCTCAGTCGGTAACTATGATCGACTCTTACTCTATGATACCTAATGTAGTTACACGTATAATTACCTGCTTTGCGCTGTTTACCTAGCGCTTCTGCCCTGTAAGCGCCACTGGTAGGGGGTATCCGGTGGCTTCAGATAGATCGTTCCGCTCTACCCGTCCTATATTCCAAACCAGGCTTCGCGTCGCGTGGCTGCTTACAGTCACGGGAACACGCACGTCCTTCCAAGTAGGTAATAAATTTATCGACACGAATTGTCATAGACCACAGTGATTGTACAGCATCTAAGATGATAGTGAGGAACAGGGATGGCTTGGTCTCGAGTAATCGGAAGCTTTTAATGCGTCTGCAATGCATGATACATGATGAATCGATCCGCCTCGCCGATTTCTATGGTTCTTCCTGGGGAGAAACTACTATATATACAGAGTGGTGTACAGCGTACATATCCGATTAATTGATCATCACAAAGATGGGTTTATCTGCATGTGCATGGTCATGTCATCTATGGTATCTGAGTTGTCCATGTATCTATGACTTGTCAAGGCGCTCCATTTTTGCCATGAAACCCTCGTGAGAAACTCAGTATCTATATATGTACTGTATGTATGCATCTTCAATGGTTATGAACAATCGATACAAAGTGATAACCGCTAACCACCTTGTTATTATTAGAGAATCATTATGGGGCGATGCATTAGGAAAGCAGATCTGGCATATCCCCCATCAAAAATGGCTTTGTTGTCCATTCTAATCGATCGCGAAAATGGACTCGTTTTCAAGGATTTGTCGAAGAGGCCGCCTCATAAACTTGTAATAATTCGGATGAGTACTATGATATATGTACACCATTCGATCTTAACACGCTACAAATCACTACGAAATAGTACTTCGCTATCAAACAATCGTCACAGTAGTACTTCCAGGTTATACTCTAGTCTCTCCCCCATTGTTCAAAGAGGGCTTCGGATCGTCATAAGCTTCCTTTTTAAGCTGTAAAGGTGGAATCCGGCGATGGGTACGTTATACTATAATAGTAGTATTATGTATGTATGCATGCGTTGTACTAATCCTCCCAAGTCTAATTAATTATACTTGTGATAGGATAGTTCTTTCCCAAATGATATCTGTGGTTACTAAAACTGTTATCGTGGAGATCGACTTCGCCGAGGAAGACATCCAAAGGCTTGCTTATCCACGATACATAGATGGTTGTACCATATAAATCCAAAGACCACTGCACAGTGCTCATATGCTAATCTGATACTTTACTTTTTTTTTCCCTCTTCCCAAGATCGTTCACCTTCAACAGCGAGACACGTCCACATGCACTCATATGCGATACATGGATCTGCAAAAGAAAAGACGCCCTATGAGAGAGTTACATAGCTATCTAGGATTGCAGCATACGCCTTCTTCCAGTAGTACCTCGTTTCGCTATTATGACTACCAGTATTGCTCATCAATGCCGCCTCCCAAAAATATCACCCACACATATTCTGGTAGAACTAGAATAAAAGTAGTGTCTGCTACGATAGCGGAGGTATGTCATCTGTGTGTGTCCATTCTACTAACATTATTGGGGTTGAGAATGAGGCCTTTGCTGTCCAGGTGCACCTGTATGTATAAAAATCTCCAGAGAAAGAGCAAGCATGTGCAGGGGGCCAGGTGGACGCGAGCCAAGGATATAGGATACGGTTGATTATTTTGGATGTATGCATTAATGTAAATACATACAAGAAAAACGGATCATGATACGACACGTGTAGTCCGACATTTACGTGTTAATAGTATTGAAATAATGGAAATGCTCAACCTGGAAGAACATACGTATTTACAACACACACAATACCTCCTCTCGCCAAAAAGACTAAAGAAAACAAAATGAAGAGACGCGTGCCCGATTGAATTCAATTTTTTCCTTGAGATAGCCTAACTATTATGACAAGGCTTATGAGGTACATTAAAAGTTCAAATTTTATCATTCAGAGCACAGACACGGGCAAGAAATTGGAGCTACATACGTGGAATGGAGCCGCCACTTTAGAATCACAACCGAAGATGATGGTAACGGAGACAAATACATTGGGATTCGTAGGGTTAACTAATTTGTACCATAAACGCCTGGGGGAAACCGATGGGTCATATGCGCGTCAACAACAAACTCGGATCCATATGCAACAACACTTCCCTGTAAACGCCACTTTGCTCTTTGCTCTTTGAGTCGTAGAAAAAAAAAAAAAATTTTTTTTAAATGGGGACGGAAAAGAGGAAGATAAAGAGAGAATAAAGAAAATTTCATCTATTTTCCGGCTCCCCAGAACGCCATAGAGATTTACTGAAGACGGATATTGGCCGAAAATTTCAATAGACATAAGAAGACGCCATACCCTCGTCATTTATTATTCGTGGATAGATGCAAGATGCCGTAAAATCGGAAGTAGAGTTATCGACGATATGGGAATAGAGCCTGATTCTGCATAGACAGCAACGAATGGGCCCTCTGAAATAGATCCCCGGAAAAGAACTTCTCACTGTATACGATTGCGGGAGTTAATGGAACAGTAGCTTGTGCAGCGGGACCAAGAGCAGCACTCAAAGGCGTAGCGGGTAGAGCAACTGACTGTGGAGATGAACCGGCGCTGATGCTGTTTATCGGAGCGCCATTGGATATGAAGGAGGCTGATGTTGATGAGTGATGTGAACTTGGGGTTTGCAAAGGCGGACCATAGATTGCGGGATGGTGAGTGGAAGTCATGTCGGTGAGGTATGACCAGGGAGATGCCTCGATCATCCTACCAGCCTCTTTACTCGCCTTTTGAACCGGGCGAAGGATGATGATAACGTCTAAAGGAAAAAGCGGCATGTTTTTGACTTCCCGCATGTCCGTGATAAGATCGACGAAGGACTGCATGAAATTCTTGCATAGTAGCCAGAATTCACGCTGATTCCGCACGCCTCCGCTGGGCTCTTTAATCTTCATGTCCGAGAGACGATGGTCGAGGGCTTCAGAAACATCTAGACACAGACGGCAACGGCGGATGAGATTATTCCACAGCAGGCGAAACTCTTCGGGCTCCCGAGCCCCATCTGCCATCTCCAGGCACCGCGTGAACTGCCGACAGGCGAGGGGCAACGCCTGAATGGCGGTGCTGGAGGCGGAGGAGAGCTGAGAGAAGATTTTCTCGAACACTCGTTCTTCCTCAAATTCATCCAAACCGGTCATCGGGTTGATTCTGGTGGTTGAATTGGGCATCACGGAAAACGACTCTCCGGAACGAGAAGTCGCAACTGGCGGGAGCGGCACAGGGATAACTGGAGGAGCATTAGATCTGCTGCTGGATCGACTTCGACTACTATAGTTTGGTGATGCTGAATTGGGGTTGACTAATCCAGGAGAAATCGCCGGTGATTGGTAGTTGGAGACAGAAGAGAATTGTGAACCGAGGGTGCCTTGGGAATGCTGAATCATAGTGTCACTTCGGAAACGGCGCATAGGCTGGGACCTTCCTTTCGTCGGAGTCACGGCTTGTCTCACAAAATGATCAGGGATAACTTCTCCCGAGCTAGTCTCGGGCTGTGATTGTTTCTCAGTGAGTTGAACACTCTGCTCTCGTGATTCGGAATCAAGTGGGACTCCAAGATTGATGCAAGGATTTCGAAGTTCAACCAGGCTGCCATAGATCATCAGGATAAGTGAGCGAACATAGCGGCCATCTCCATGGGCAACGATCCTATCGATATTATGACGAAGCTGTGTACCAACGTGTGTATATGCCATGATACATGTCTGGCATTCTCGTCTCACGGCTTCGTTCAGGGTTCTGGAAAATTCCCCATCCTCCCGTCGAGCATTGTCTGCGTTCTCTAGGGCTTCGTTCAGCTGATCCACATGAGTAGACGCATTATAGAAGACGATTTCTAGGCTGTTACGTTTTGCATCATCACCCTTAATCACGTTGATCAAAGTGGAAATATGGGGATGGATTTGACAGAGGGAGTATAATATCCCTTTCGCTCCTTCAATAAGGGGCTCTTTAGCTATTTCTTCTTCCTTGTGTTCTGGCAAACTCGACATTCGGCGCAAGAATCCGTCTCTCAAGCGCCTTCGCTCTCTTGGGCTACAGGGGCTGGACGAAGCACTCCCGCCCGCTCTATTGGATGGATTCGTTTTTAGGATTGAACTATGGCTGAGCACCCGTAAATGACTATTGCGATACGGCCGTGTCTCATCCAAGGTTCCCAGGTCAGGATTCATGCGTGTGATGACCCCCATGCGCCTATTACGAGTGGAGATCGGAATGATTCCCTCACTGTTACTTCGATTCCGGTCGCTAGCACCGGTGATGGGGGCAGGACCTGGTCGCGAAAGATTGCCTAGTTGAGAGATGGAATTTTGTCCGGAGGAGATTCGGAAATGGGACCTCACCGGAATTGGCGGAGGCCTGGAGAAGGGCGGAGACCTTAGGTCTGTAGAACCATCGCCGGTACTGGGGATCACTGGGAACCGACTATTCATTCCTCGTTTAATGGGTTTGAGAGCATCGGCCAAGGTTTCACTGTCCCGTCTAATTGATTCAGTGGTTGATCGAAAATATGAACCGAGCTCACGCACCTTGTTTCACTACCACTTTCTGGATCCGGAGCTGGGGCTGGCTGCCTACTCTTCAAATACCTCTTGAGATCCGCCGTGAGCGCGACCTCCTTATCAGTATCCGTCGCGTATACAACTGCTATTTCGGCCTCCTTGGATTCCAACACTCGCCGCAAAGGGTACTTCAATGAATTGCCAGATACTTTCAAGATTTGCAACTTGTTCATGTCTGCGAGTTCGACCGGCAAGTCATCCAGCCGGTTTTGCATGATCGAAAAGACTCGCAGGGACGTCAGCCTCCGGATTTCGTCGGGGATTCTATTGATTTTATTCCGGCTAAGGTCTAAGATCTCCAGCAGTGGTAGTTTGTAGACCTACTTGTGTCAGTGCTTTTGGAACACCAACGTATTCCAATGAAAAACAAACCCCTTTAGGAATCTCATGAAAATTGTTCGCACGAATGTTTAGGTAACGAAGATGTTCGCATTCCGAGAACCGATAGGGGAGGTGGAATAGGTGGTTATTCGAAAGAGAGAGCCTATACATCATTAGTTGTACCCCATGAACGCGCAGACAGGTCTGTTGCGGTTCGAGCATTCCCATAGAACTTGGGAACGAAAAGAGTCATACCTCTCAACTTCATCCTTGATGAGGTCAACCACCGCTTCCGGAACTCGGGAAATGTGCGAATGACCCAGATCAATGGTCAATTTCGGTCGCATCATGTCACTAACGGCCTCATTCCCGGCTAGTGATCGTTTGGTCTCTTGGAGTCCATTCTCGACAGCTTTGCGGGCAAGCTCGATGGTCTCTTCGGGAGTCAACTGTTTAGGTCCAATGTGGTTTTCGGTGCCGTTGAGGCTGCTGCTTTCGACGGCCCCTTTATTGGATTGCGTTATATCAAATTCATGGCCAGGTAATCCGCTGCCCAGGGGTACCAAATAGTTTATATCCAACGTCGTCCCGGTCCCATCTTCCTCCATGTTCTCATCACGGTAAGATCGGGGGGCTCTAACCGTGTCCTCCACACGCGTCATAGTGGAAAGCATAACGGGCGACAGAATTCCTTGCAAGGAACCCTCGCGATAGATTCGTGTAGGCGGTATTCCCAAAGACTAACTTGGGAAAGCCGAACAGATCAACTTCAAAGTTAACAGCATAATGAATATGGTCAACCGATCAATTGGGAGATGTCAATAATAGCGCAGGTGAAGAGGCATTATCGAATCAGAGAGTAATGAGAGCTGCCTGGTGGGCGAAGACAGTATCCTAATCTGTTCCTGCGCAAACGAAAGCAAAATTATCGCGATAAATCCCAATGATACTACTCCGGTTGAACCAGAGAAAACGGATCTAATGTTGGAGAACCACGTGTTCTGAGGGGTAAGAAAGATAATTCCACGTTGTTGCCAGGCCGTACCATAAGGACATCCAAATGCTCGACTTAATGGAGTTTCATCACTATGATAGTAACAATAGTAGCGGAACATGTTACGTTACGGCGGGCGAGTGACGAGGGTGGGATGCGAGTGATCCATGATCACTATTGGAAGAGTCTAATAATAAGTAAGACTAATAACTGTGTTGCTTCCCTCATCGTGTCATGTCGCGCTTGGTTCGCCGGATGAACTAACTGAATAAAGCTGGATCCAGGAACCGTTACGCGAGTCAATATCACGTGCTCGGGTCATCATTCGGAAAACGGAAAATCCGCCCTGGGCGCATATTGAAAAGTAAGATAGAGCGGGTGACTCTAACTAAGCTAAGTGCTGTGATTAAGCGGAGTTACCAGTCCAGTTGTCAAGCAATGAGCCGCCCAGCGCGATCGCTGGGGCCAGACTTTATTGCATGAGCACTGCGAGGGTCAATTGAAAGACTAGATCAAAAGAATTGAATATCCGGAGCTTTCCGAAGCAGATTAACACATGCATGCTAAAGGCCTGAAGGGGAAAAAAAAGGATCATAAAAATAATAAAACGATTTGGCACTGACATCTAGTTTCGGTCTGGACTGCCTTATGGTGGCGGAACGGTTTGCGCTCTAAAGGACCGCTTTACCAACGACTCGAAGATTGTACATACCTAGGAATGAATACGTTGAAAAGGGATCCCTGCGGACAGCAACAGTGTGGAGCTATCCCCAGATTGGCATCAAGCCGACCAAGCTGGGTTGACTAGGGCAGTACTATATCTAGATAGTCAAGCTACTTGGCGATTTAGGGGATTTGTTAGTATTAGTATGAACTAGTTAGTATTACTAGTAGTATGGGTAGGAACTAGCATGGCAGAAAA
>JAHQZX020005588.1:0-19392 GCA_019804575.2 Pseudotulostoma volvatum
TACCGGCCGAATACGAAGCGATAGTCGACGCGATTATTGCTACAGGGAAGCTTGAACGTGGATCGGTTTTATCAAGGCTTCAATATCGAGAGGATAAGACAGCGGGCAAGCGAGATGACAATGGCAATACTGGCGAATCAGCAAATCGAACGAACCAGATTGTATGCTGGAACTGCGACAAATCAGGTCATAAAGCGGCTGACTGTTGGGCGCCATGGGAGAAGGTGAGTGGCCTGCTGACTGTGATTGGGGCCGTCAATGTCGTCCCGACTTCCCACTGCATTATGAACTGTGTTGGTAATAAGACCCCCTACCAAGTCCTTGCATGGAAAGCATTACAGACCTACTGACATTTCTTTCACCTCGGGATGGATTACTAGTAGATTTGGACTTCCCTGCTTAACATGCCTACGCTTTTTTTAGGCTGTTGCTACTATGTAGTATTGCCTCCCCCTCTTTCAACTTCTCAATCTTTGCCACTAAGATTTGATTTTTTTGTCTTTTGCTTATTAAAGTAGTTATTTACTCAGGTCCTTGGTTT
The DNA here is from genome assembly GCA_019804575.2 of Pseudotulostoma volvatum. Classification (NCBI taxonomy): domain Eukaryota; kingdom Fungi; phylum Ascomycota; class Eurotiomycetes; order Eurotiales; family Elaphomycetaceae; genus Pseudotulostoma; species Pseudotulostoma volvatum. The sequence continues at coordinate 542 of JAHQZX020005588.1, forward strand.
TCAAACTTCAGGATAAATTCCTTCTTTGGCGTGTTTTATAAAACCCGATAAATAGGGCATGTTTGCCTTCTTCGAATTTGTCCAATGACTGAGAGTTAAAAGATCGCAACTTACGGCCGTAAGCACCTTATTAGGACATGCTTCGAATCTCTTTTCCGTACCAGCTGTTGACTGAGGAGTGGTTTACAAAGAAACATGTATCGCAGCTTGATGGGAATCTGCGCTAGAAAATGCAGTGTTTATCCATGGAAGTAACTTTCTTCCGACATGACTGCTGCGCTTCTCAAGGCTTTCAACCATCTCCGGGCGCCCATGGAAAGGGAAGACAAATCATTTCATACGCTCCAATGGTCATCTTTCTGCCCATCTCTTTTGTAGAGAGACTTTGACTCTTGTACTTGACTGTGATCACATCCTCTTTCTGTCCGGTTCTCTTCTCCTGCCGGTCCACCTATCCGTCCACCATCCTTGCATTGGGTTTGGGTGGCCCAATAATCCATTAATCTAGAGAGTTTTAGTGCTATGATATCTATGAGTTATAAGTCGCTGAGAACCCAGACAATTAGTGAGTTTATGTATGAGTAGTGGCAGCAACCGAGCATAGGACGAGCTATACCACCCTGTGATGACTCAGCTTCCACCACTCCTTCATATTTTCCTCACGGCATCCGTAGTTGAGATAATCGAGGGGGCAGCCGCTCGACGTTAACTAGAGGCTCTTTGGCCGTGTAACCGCAAATGACAAAGAGCTAGCTCAAGCCCGTCTACACGGGACTTGCGTCGAATACTGGCTAGGTAGCCTAGGTGGCATTGCATGGACAAGATCATTGTTGCTGGCGACCTCAGGTGATATATTTTATTTATATTTCAAAAGGCGTGAGAGGTTACAGTATAGCCACGATTCTCATGTAAACCAGTCCCTTATTAATAATCATGAGAATTGTGGTTCATAGGTGTCCATGTGGCCGGCTCAAGCGCCGCGAATCTGACGGCGACCGCTTATATCATATGCCATAATAGGGAATCTTCAATTCATCTAGTGATACAGAAGATACCGCAACACCTAGCTACTAATGGGGTAGTCCATGATGGCCCTATGATGAAAGATAGTAGAGAACGTCGGACTGAGGCAAGGACTCGGAGGAAGTTTTGTCCTTAATGAACAATCTTCTGCCATCATCACGGCTGTAGCATATTATCATATTACCTCAACACGACATGAAAGCAATATGTCTCTCACATCTCAAGCACAACACCAACAGCCCTTATGGCAAAAGGTGCTGAATCACTTTCCACGACTAAGATCGCGAATTTTTCCTAAATAAAGGCAATCCTCAAATCCTCCTCAATCCTCAAGTTGTCCTTCTCAATCCTCAAGTTATTCTTCTCAATCCTCAAATTATTCTCCCCAATCCTCATTCCGGCCTCCTCAGATTACCAATAGCACTGAATCTTCTAATCTTTTCATTCCTTCCGCTACCGTGTCAGGCTTATCTGGCCTTGAGTTGCAAGATCTTATTTCAACTACTCGGTTCAGTCCTGGAAGACATTGAACTGCGCTTTCCCCGATTATTAAGGGGTAAACACCCTGATCTATGTTGTAATATATCTAGCAATGCACGGAGCCAATTTCTCCTTCGGCTTGAGGATGCCCATTGGGAGTATTGTAGGAAATGCCTAAAACTGCATCCCCGTTCTGAATTTGAAGCGAGAGCTTGGTCACCTCCCCCTTGGACTAAGAGCTGCATGGTAGAGGCTGGAATTATCGACCTATGTATGCCCTCCCATCTGCTTAACATTTCGTGATGCCTTGAGGCTTACGAAATATCTTAGAGAAAACTTAAGCGATGGGAATAAGCTTATCGATAGCTTGACACTTCATAGAGTCTTGGCCAATGGAGAGGGACGGTGGTGCCTATTACATGAATGTTCAGTTACAGTTCATCCAGATATGGGTGTCAAGACTAAGTTGTCAATTATTCTTTTAGAGCATAGTATGCTTGGTGTGAAAGCTCAATATGATATACGCATGCGGAGGCCAACTTCTCCTCTTGGCATGAAGCCGGTCTTTGCATGTCCTCATGTAAATGTTTTGAGGGAGGCACTAGATTTCTTTCTCGTTGCGATGGATGTGAGGTAGACTTGAACTGGTATCGTGTCTCTGACCAGGAGTGTGTCCTGGAAACTACACGGAACCTGGGACGAGGTGAGTGGCCTGCCGATAGTAATTGGGGCCGTCAATGCCGTCGCGACTTGAATTAATTCTTTTGGTAAAAAGACCCTCGCCAACTCCCTGCACGAAAAGCATTACAGACCTGCTAATGTTTCTTTCACCTTAAGACAAGGAAATAGTGATGTATCTCGGGATGGATTGTAGTCGGAATCTCGTGCTTGACATGCCCACGCTTTTTTTAGACTGTCGCTACTATGTAGTATTGCTTCCCTCTCTTTTAATCTTTTAATTTTTGCTACTAAGATTTGATTTTTCTGTATTTTGCTTATTGAAGTAGTTATTTACTTGTCTTTGGTTTGCAAGCTTCGGGATAAATTCCTTTTGAGAACTTTTCTGAGGTTCGAAGTCCCTTGATTTTCTCTATGCTAGTTAGGAAATTACACGCTATTTATGCTAAAGACAGTAGCCTAAAATCAAAACTCGATTATCATATAATATAATAAAGAAATGTGACAGTAGTATCGGGATCTGAACAATGATGAACTGAGTGAGGATATGAGCTGAAAATGCTCCCCTCGAATCGGTGTGCTTAGGTTGATCACCCGCCTGAGAATGTACTTCCAAGTAATTGCTGGAGCATCTCCAGCCCCCAGTGTAGTAGAAGACGTCCTTTGAAAGTTGTAATCTAGGTAAATCTCGGTCTCTTGCCGAAGATTGTTTGATTCTTTCAGGGACAGAGAGTGACCCTCATGAATAACTAGCTCATCTTCCCTGAAAGCTGGCCCTCAAAGCTGTAGCAGATATTCAAGCTTTTCCGTAGCATCTTCATACTTAATCAACACAGTGTATGTATATGTGTGACAAAATTGCTTGCTGGTGGCTCATGAACTTCTCCGATATAGGTATAGTAGTACACGACTAAAATGAAAATTAGAGCGAGTATTGCAAGAACATGTCGCAAAATCGCAGCGAAAATAAATAACATCAGAGAGGGAATAGGGGTGAGCCATCTGGATAGTGTGTAAACTCTCCAGACGTAGTCCTGATACTAGCACCCCACGATACTGAGTGCCGGAGTTCAAAAGGTCGGCGTTCCATTTGAGCCATTCCTCGATATATTTCCTTGCGAAACATAGGAGATTGAAGTAGCTTGGTTACCAAGGCCTTTGGATCCATGAAGATCATCCACCGCAATTGCGGATGCCGCCAGGCGTTTTTCTAGTGGTGATAAGGCTGGAAGCTTGGATGCCACAACTGGGATTTTGACACGGCGCAAAGGGAGAGGCGAAAACTGGCCAAGAAAGTTCTTTCGAGGAGGAGATAAACTTTCGGAAGACGCTTAATAGGATCTGTATTCTCCAATGTTATTAGAATCTGGTAGAGAGATCCATATTGCTTACGAGAGATGCCGGTATCCTCAATCCAACTTGCGATAAAGCACATGGAATGGCTCCATGATGACTTTGGACCTGAATTGAGGAATTTCCTCAGCATGGTCAGGCTCATAAGAAGCGTTATTACGGGACATCGGAGGAGGCATTATAACTGGTGGCGTAGAATGCTCATCGTGGCTATCTTCAGGGTAGGGGTAGGTTTCTTCTTCTGTATATTGCTCTAGATGTCCCTCCCCGGTAGCATCTTGAATCATAGTTATAGCTGCCCCATGTTCAGTATCTCTTCTGTCTTCTGATATCTGACAGGCTTTATCCTTAGGCAGATTTTTCAGGATATTCCGTGTTATCATATTTGCGTCCTGTATCTATTAGATGGCTTCTAGAAGCGAACGCTACAGATATATACCAGCATATCTCTATCATTTGAAGACACACAATCATCCTCAACAGCCAAATCCCATGAACTTTCATCCTCAACCTTAACCGATTGCCGTAGAATATCATAGATAGGGCTTTGTTATATATCCCTAGTCTGTGAGTGTTGTGAGTGTCGCGAGCGTCTTGACTTTGGTGCCGGATACGGATACGGTGAAGGATTTCCTATGTCCCGAAACAGGTAATGTTTAGGATTCCGAAATCCTAATCGAGACATTTGTTCAGGAGCGAAATATATAACTGGAACAAAAATTAGAGAGGGTGAAATACCAACAACTTAAAGAGCGGGGTTTACAAGAAGAATAGAGTTAAAGGAATTCAGAAATCTTGGTAATTGCCCTTGTAGTGTGTGCAATAGGAACCACGTGCAACTAAGAGCTTGGCGATTGTTCATGAGGGTTTTAACGCAAACTACTATAGCTAGTAGGCTAAAATGACACAGATGGAATAGTAGATTTCTCAGGCGCCTCAGCGAAGAAAACATCATCATCAGACTCTTCCGCAGTGCTTGGCCTCAAGGCATCATGTGAAAGCATTTCATTTGTTTCTTCGAGAAACAGCCTTTATCAACGCCTTTATATTCTTCTCTACTTGCCATGCGATCCCAGAACTTCACAATCTAATCCCAGCTACCGTCGGCCTCAGCTTTTAGATTCTTCTCCATCAGGTCATTATATCGCTTGACTTTAACCGCGAGGTTTGCGTAAATATCTATGGGCAATAACACATTCCTGTGAGGTTAAAAGAAACACTGGAATGAGATCATTCAAGGTTACATACGCTTTATGTACCACTTTCCATACTCTAAAGTGTCATCTCAATCCAGTACCGGCTTAAGCCAGTAGAAGACGACATACAGCCTGTCCGGAGTGAAGCTTTTCAGAAAATAACTGAAAACAGCCTTGGAATCACTGCAGCTGGCCATAGAGATTGGGTTATTGTTTGCTCTCGAGAGGACCTTCTCATTGTGGACACAGTCCTATGTCATGTTAGTATAATGTCACGATGTCAGTCTGAATTCAACGGTCGTCGGTCAACATACAACTATTCTCTTGAGAGTGTTACATTTCCACCCTTTAAGAGTATCCTGGACTCTAAGTTGGAGGTGGGTAAACTTCTAACCATCTTTATCGGTGACATTAAATATGTCCTCAACAATCTTCTCCCAGCCCTTCTTATTGTTCCGGTTCGGTCTTTGGGGAGGCATTTGCGAGGCTACAATTACAATATATATCCCTTTTGGGCTGTTATAACTGGTGGGAGATACTTCACCTAATAGAGGCCCCAGTATATGAGATGAGGCGTTCCGTATGGTGGTGAGGTTGGGTAATAGAGCTGGGACTCAGCCCAGGAGGATGACCAAATCCGCAAGGCTTTTATAGTTGGTCAATTAATATGTATGTAGAGTATTATAAATGGCAAAGAGACCGTAGATTATGGTGTAATCATAGTCTATAATTGATTACAAGTAATTAACTTAGCAAAATGGTTAATACACCGTATATTGGATCTCGCAACTTCTAGTATGATACATGTACTATGGTTTCATTTGTACCATTCTACGGGTATAAATATCCCTACGAAATCATGTGTTTCACAAGATCTTTTCTATGTACTGTCGCTAATTTTCAAGAATCAAGAGACTATTAAGTTTGCCATTTTTCTTAATATTCTTAGTTGCCTACATTATTTCTCTTCCAAGTGTAACGACCCACTGGCAATCCCGAAGCATAAGTATTACATTGAAGATACTAGCTACAGGGCGGTCTATACTAGAATCTAAAGGTAAGAAAGAGAAAGGAAAGAGAAAAGTAGAACGTGAAACGGAACAGAGGTTAAATCTGTCACACCAAGCTTCTCTCAGAATATCTCAAGAAGCAACTACAGCTAAGGCTGCAAGTGTGAGGCGTCTTATGTGAGGGGTGCTAAGATTTATCTCAATTGACCTAGCAGAGCCGGGTTTGTTAAAGAAGAAAAGAGAAGGAAAGTTATTATAACAGTTGCCAGATAAATATGAAGCCAAGGCTAACTAGAAATGGAATAGTTAACAAGTGCGTAGCACGAGTATTACTAAGAGGTCTTAACCTCTCAATCTTACACAAGCACGGCAGACTTCTGAGATGCAAAACAAGGCTTGTGGCTTTAGGGAATCGACAGCCAGATTGTGACTTGCCTACAAGAGCGACAACATTAGCCGTTACTTCACTTCGAGTTCTCTTGGTAATGGTAGCAAAATTCGATCTTGAAACTCTCCAGCTAGATACTGTCAATGTATTCAATTGTCCATGCAGACCTTGACGAACTTGTGTATATGAGAATGCCACCTGGTTTCGCATTTCCTGGTCATGTACTAAGACTGAACAAGGCATTATATGGACTTCGGCGATCTCCTTTACTATGGCAAACGAAGTTTACAACAGTGTTGAAGGATTTAGGTTTTACCGAAGTTCTTCGAGAATTTTGTGTTATGATTAACAAGGGAGCTACCTGTTTCTTTTACGTGGATAACATTGTCTTTGCCTTCCCGAAATACAGGGTCACGCAGATGGTTACATTATTGAAGGACACTTTCACAATGACGGAGCTTGGAGAACTAAAATGGTTCCTAGGTATGCAGATAATACGAGACCGCTCGAAACGACTCTTGTGGCTTTCACAAATTTCCTATGTCGAAAAAGTGGCCAATCAATTCGATCTAGACTCCCCCTGGAGGAAGAAGTAGAGAAGGTCGAGAAAACCCTCTATCAGTGAGAAATTGGATCAGGATTACTCGCAGCCATTTCAACCCGACCGGACATTGCTTTTGCGATAGCCAAGCTTTCAAGATATAATCAACGTCCTGGAAAAGCTCACTATAAAGCGATAGACCATGTAATACAATACCTCTATTGGATGCGACACTGTGAAGGGATATAAAGAATTATGTCAATTAACTATGTAGAGCCTTATATACAAAGGGGATTCGTTGAAGAAGAAAAGGAAGGAAGGAAGGGAAAACTATTACAATAGACACTTAGCCTTTTAGTGGGTAAACATCAAGCCAAGGCTAACTAAGAATGGAACGATTAACGAGTGTATAGTACGAGTATTACTAAGAGGTCTTAAGACTTAACCTCCTATGCATTCAGTATGGTCACCAGCTGATAATCTCTTCTTTCGTGTGTGCTAATGATGCATCATTTGCGGATGATTGAATCGACCGGAAAAGTTCGCAAGGCTTCGTTATGAAACCGTTTGAGGAACCTATTGCTTGGAGAGCTAACAAACAAGATATGGTAACCACGTTATCAACGGAAGCAGAATTGTTAGCTCTCTCACAAACAGCAAAAGAAGAGATTTATCTATCAAGGCTATTACATGCCCTCACCCTTGAGCTGGATGGTCCACTTACCATTGAGTGTGACAATTTCCGAACAATATGATTGTTAGTCCAGGAAACCGCCCAGCTATAGACAAAAATAAGGCACGTCTACATACGCACCGGCCTCGTCAAGAGGTACAATGACGTACCGTCGGGTTACGATGGCGAGAAACCGACAAGATGATAGCGGATAGACTGACGAAAGCCCTAGGCAAAGGCTTATCTAAAAGGTTCACGGAAATGGTAAGGCTAGAGGATCTGGCTGAGAGACTTACTTTAATACGTCGTCAAGATGAGTTGAAAGATTATTTGCTGGCAAAGAATGATCAAGTGGAATCAGAAATGATGGCTTTTGCCTATACAAGATATCTATAATATACCCTGTGACGATGGGTGACAAGCGGCGATGTCTGAACGCCTTTGGGCACTTTCAAGGATTAGCTACTCTGAAAGCTCAGTGTTGGCTGGCTTTGTCATATATTCCCAGGATCTCAAAAGCAAAACAAGGCTTCAATCCGCCTATTACCTGTTTTCAGGAGGCCGGACAAAAGCGATTGACCCTTGTACTTGCGAATGAAAAAGGCTTCTATCCGCCTATTACCTGTTTTGAGGAGGCCGGACAAAGCGATTGACCCTTTTCTACTTGCGAATGTTATATCATGGAAAATATCTACTTTTATGCTTGGGGCGTTTAGTTTACTTGAAAATTCATGAATTCACTTTATGACTCCACGCTTTTCAGGAGAATGTCTATGTATTAAACACTTAGTCAAAAGAGATGGAAGTGTTGATAACATATTGGCAGAGCACAGGCAATACTGTTTTATACTGTTTTGTTTTTGTTTTCGATCAGGCATGTACTTATTAAACTCTGAGCCATGTAGGCTCCCTTTTCACAAGTTACAATGAGCCTAGGTGTGTTGAACAGTCAGGTGTCGAGTGGGTCAATCATGTGATCCGCTTAAGTTGACACACTATAAGAGATCCCTGGTCTTAGATCCTTGTTATCACCATTTTGACTGTTGCCGAAGCGCCGGGTGGTAGCAGGTCTCGAAGCCTTGCCAGGAGGGGGAGCTCCAGAGAGAAAACGAAGAAGATCGTTCGATGAAGACGAAGAAGATCGCCCTACGAAGAGGACGAAGAAGACCTGTTATCTTGGTAAAGGGATTTAAAAAGCTCGTTCTCAATAAGAGAAAACGGAAAAATCCTGCTATGGGAAAACAAACCGTGAGGCTATGAAATGAGCTCGGAGGAAAGAAAAGAGGAAATGGAGTTGGAGGAAGAGGGAGAGTCGGCGGGCTCCTTGGTCAACAAGAGCCCTGATGAAGAAGGTAGGTGCATATTGAGTATGCCTTCTGTCACAGAATAATGAAATATAGTTGTATATCGTTAAGATCTTCTCGGCTCTAAAATCCAGAAGTCTTGAGTTGTTAAATAGGTGTCCTGTGATGACTAATACCCAACTGAAGTGAGTTCCTTCTTTCCATTTCGGGACTATAAACACACAAGAACCGACCCGGGGGATTCATGAAGGTAAAATAAGAAAGACCGCGGAGGCGTCTCCATCCCTATATAGATGGAACTTTTTGAATAGTTATATGACATATATTAATTATTAGAAACACGATGTTTCTTGAATGCAGTTGGAAGTATGTATTATTATGCCCATATTGGACAATTTTTGAAACCGCTCCTTAGAAAAGAAAGGACTATACTCCTACCCACCTTACCTACCTTATTCTCAGTTAGGAAAATTACATACGATACTACCTAATTGATCACAGCGAGTTGACGGATCATCATATCATAAAAGCGATTGTGGCAATTAGTTAGTACCTTTACTTGATTCCATACTGGACGCCTCCTACCTATATATCCCATGCCAGTTCCTATATCCCATTTAATAACTGTTACTATATATAGTATATGCTAGGTATATATGCCCATAGGTGTTGAGACCTACAGTATATATATACTAATATATAAACGGTTGGAATTCATACATAGACTCCCAATTCAGCCTCAGCATCTTCTCGGCTATATATATATATATGTATGAGCTACAAGACAAGAACCAGCTATGTAGCTACTTATAGGTAGTATATTTGCATCTATACTTAGTCTTAAAGAAACGAGCGACTTACCTACTACTTACCTGCTGTTATTCATGCAGAATGATACTAAACAAAGCGAAAATTGGGTACCTATTTACTTTGTAGGTAGGTAGCATTATGTATTTAATGAAGTTACTCCTACATAGCCTATTTTGCTAGAATATATCACATCATATCATATATGATAGAAAGCCACTTAATAGCGATCTCGGTCATTGAAAGAATCCTCAGCAACAGCACAGAGCTCTAGTAAAAATCATTACTCTTGCTGGCCATCTTTACGAAATACAATAAGAGGGATATCTTAGGATGACCTCTTGCTAGCGTCTACTAGTATGAATGGGGCTTTTTACGCGAGTGGTGATGTGTGTCGTATATACAGAGACAGGATCGGTATTCAGCAAATATGTATATAGCTTCGGAGTTGGAGTTGATTGAATTATTGGAGAGAAAAGAAAAGAAAAGAAAAATACCAGTCTTTTCTTTCAGCTCATCATGGGATTTCGTCTCAGCATTGTTTTTGATAATGGAAGAGGGCAGAGAAGATGCTTTATTTTATAGGTAGAGATATCTCGAGCATGCGATTGACAACCTTGAGCATGGCCAACTTCACGAATCAGAACTGAGATTTTCCGAGGATTATCAATCTCAGCGGGCAACCCTCTTCAGGCGCACCGGCGCTTTGTAGAATAGGCGACAGTTCGTGGAAGGAGCGGCAGACGGACCATGCTTCCTTGATGAGTTTATACGGATCCTTGCAGATCGCATACAGACGACTTTGGAAAGAACAAAGATGAAATTCAGATATCCCCACGGCATAGCAGGTGAGTAGGCAGGCAGGTGCCTCCAGCCTTTCAGAAGATGACATGTTTTCCCTCTTGCTCGGCCCAATGCTGCATGAGCAGTGTTGATGCGCCTATTCTTTACAGGAGAAGAACCGGAAATTCCTTCATTTTTCTTTGCCTTTCTGCATTTTTTTGTTTTTTTTATATAATAGTTCTCCCCGCCGCTCCTTAAAACGATGCATTTTCTATCATTAATGCCTCTCGTTTGGTTCGTACCTCTTAGTCACACCTACAGTATCTCTTCCAGTTTGTTCGATTTCACAAGGAGTGAAAAAAGTTCTTGTCGCGGCCCGTTGAATATTCCCGTTTTGGAGTCCGAGATGCTCGATCCAGTCACGCTGAGGAGATTGACCAAGCCGTTGGTCAGACTGGTAGGCATGTACGGCGATTCCGATGACTCGGGCGGAACGTCAGGCTTTATTCCTAAGCAGATCCCGTTTGAAAAGGAGGCGCGTACCAGGCCCTGGAAGTCAGACGACGTTGAGGATTCGGCCCTGATGGACCCGAACCAGACAGGATTATACTTCCGCGACCAGGTTCTGAACGTTCAGTCATATCCATGGAGTACGGTCGGACGGGTCGATTTTAAGCGGTTTCGGGGCGACTCCGGTGGATGGTGCACGGCGTCGCTCGTTGGGAGGAATCTAATGCTTACGGCGAGCCATTGCTTTCCCTGGGGGTTTGGCCCCGGCCGGTGGATGCGGTTTGCGCCAGCATACAATAACGGCCACGAGCCTTACGGCCAGTCCTACGTTTCCCGTTGTCGCGGCGTGATGAACACCAGAAATGTGACGGGAATCGACTACATCATCTGTCATCTCTGTGAGCCATTGGGGGAGCTTGCGGGTTGGATGGGAACGCACTGGTGGCGTCAACCCCTCAACTATACGCAGACAATGTGGAGGAGTTCCGGATACCCAGGGGACTCCCTAGGCGGCCATGCGCAGATGATCCGATTCGACATCCGACTCAACGGCATCGATCGTCACGGAGACAAAGGGAGCGAGTTGGAGTCAGATGTATACGCGTCCCCCGGCTGGTCTGGTGGTCCCATGTGGGGGGAGGTGGACGGCGTTCCAAAGATCGTGGGTGTGTGTAGCGGGAGCGAGAAGAACTGCAGCGAGCAAATTGGTGGATGCAGCAATATTGATGATGGAGATCCGGGTCATGATGTTTCTGCCGGTGGTAGATTGATGACTGACCTAGTGGTCTACGGCCTAACCCATTGGACAGGCCGTGAACTATGATGCATTATGTCTTTCTTTTTCTTTCCGATCAGACCCTCAATTTTGTATAGCCCGCTGCCCCCATACTACATAGGGATAACAGTTCTATTCCCCTGATTATGGATCAATTGCTAGAAAGAATGGAATAAATGGTTGACGCATCTGGTATGATCTCCATAGAAAGGGGAATAGGCTCCACGGCTCGTGTATGTTATCTAGTGCTTTGACTCTCGATCCACTCGATCCACTCGGGCACATGAAAAGAAAGAGGAAAGAGTAAGAGATCATGTCCCCGAAACTGGTATGCCAAGTCTCTGGAAATCCTATAAGAGGATAATGTGTCAGGCGCAAGTTTAGATCATGCCCATCAACTATCAAACTTAGGAAATCGTTCACCAGAAGCGCATACTCGAGTACCATCGAATATACCATCCTCTTATAGCTACATACGCTGGAAGTTATAGTGACCCGTCAGTCTGGTTTCTGATGTGAGGTCCTTCTCTGCTGGAAATGGGGCGGCCCGTGCCCACCACATATTAGTATGAGTCGATATCTATGATAGTATTATTACATGATCAAGGCTTTTCCTTCTAAAATTGCTGAGGCTTATGACCTCGTCATGATCATGGGCGTCGGGCATCCATTATACCTATGGGAATTCTATTCCTCCCACTTCATCAGGGTACCAACTAGTTGCAAGGTGCTTTTTCTTTCCCGTTTATTCGCAGAGTCACGGGATTCGGTTGTGGCTGCACTCTGCGTATGGAACCAAGTGTTCTTGAGAAGCCTCCCGTTGGGCTTTGCCGTCCGAGCGGACCAAATTCAGACCCGGGTCCCCCTTCTGGAGGTGTCTGGTGTTTTAAACCTGAGCCATGGGTGCCCCTGAGGGAAATCTCTAACACTAATGTGACTCCATCCAGACTACCGGATGATACTATGCCTACTAGTAGTTCTTTTTTTTTTTGGTTGTGAACATGGCCTACAGATCATTTATATGCAAGTACGATGTACATACATACAATATTACACTCTGTACTATTGTGAATGATGCACATACAGAGGAAATGATTTCATCCATTCAGAGATCTTTGGCGATGTGAAATATCGAAATAAGTCTAAGCGGTATAAAAAGGCATGATAAGCATTCCAGCTTCATCTTTTTTTAGACCGGAATGTAAATTATTCCACATATCATTCATCATATTATCATTATTATAAGAAGCTATAACTAACTACTCTATAAGATAATCTATTGATCCCTTGCATGCTGCTCATTATTATTGCAAGTATATATAGAGGCAGCACTGGATCAAAATTGGACCGAACCGTCATGTTTAATGCATTACAGCATTCCTTTTCGGGATTAGTTCCCTCCAGATTCAAGAACAACTTGTACGGACTAGAGGAACAGATTCGGTCTAGCGTGCTGGTCACCTGGTCATTTCTGGCCACAAACAAAAATACTTCCCATAATAATAGTTAGTGTGGACGTATGTCAGTACTATACTGTACCTCTAGTTAGGTACTTTAAGTATACATAACTACTTTCTTACCGATTACGATCATTAACATATTTGGCCTAATATTTATTATGCCTTTCGCCTCCTCCACACAGTGGAAGTTGATTGTCGAGTTCTTCCGGATAGAGCACGAAGGAATTCTTCGGGGTACTAACCATCTCCTGTCATATCGTGCTCAGTGCTTCCTTGCCGCTCTCTCCTACCCTTACTTCGGCCCCTACGCGCCAACTTCTTTGAGATCTTGATCCCAGCTGATCAACACCCCAAGCCGAAAAGTCACTGTCTACGATCCTATACTAGACTTCCCGAACGAACTCATCTGAAATTGGTCTCATCTTTGTGACGTGAATTACCCGTCTAGGACAGCATTATCCATCCTTCCCGCTACGGCTATCCGAAATATCCACATCAGCCACTCGTCCCTATCTCATCGTCTGTTCACGCCTCTCCAGCGACTCGGCTTAGTCCGCACGTTGCCATCTAGGAGGGCTTCTCAACGTCCAGTTTCCCAGACAATTCAAGAGCCATGACTGGGAAAGCTTGGAGCTGTTCAAGGTCCCTTGCCGCCTAAGATTTCTAGCTAACCGTCTTACCTTCAGCCTGTCCCCAGCTGATTGTGCATTCATCCCTTCCCCATTGAACGACGTAATTCACAATCCGCTGTCATATCAGGCGGATAGAGTGAGCCCTCAGCTGGTCGCGGCCCGAGGAGAGGGATGGGATCGCTCGAGACCCCTCCATCACCGTGCTTTCCCGTGCTGGACCCGGTCATTTTGAATGGGGAGATGGACAACCCATACCACGACGGCGACCTAGATTTGCTCGAAAATTCTGGCCCCTTAGCCTCCTCTGCCAGTGCCGGTCGAGAGTTCGATGAGCTCTTCTCCAGAACGTTTGCCTCGCACAAAACTACGGATGCCTACACGTCTTCTTTCGGTCCACGCCTTAGGAAACATGCCTCAGACACGAATTCGTTTAACCAGGGTTCCTTTCCTCTGGCCGAGTCTTCTTCGGAGTCGCCAGACAACTCCAGCCCCCGATCATCATCTGCATCGCCTGGGAATTATCTACGGGACGCATCGATCGTATCGACGACCACCGCCCCAATGGTTAGTGAATACAGTTCTCACAAATGGTTAGATACCAGTCGGAAAGAGGACCGCTTTCTTGAATTAGAATCCAGAATGTCTCTTGATAGCCGATTCACGGCGGATGCCGACCTAGAATCGAGTAACAAGGTTATGGACTCCGCGTTTGATTTTGACGGCGCTGCAGGCAACCCGCTCAAGGCAGATACTTCTTCCCTCCCAGAGAACAATGAGACGCTTACAATGCGGGTCCGCGATTTGTCCAAGACGTCAAGTGAGTTGACCCACACTGCGATGCCTCTAGCTGCGGTAAGTAGTATCAACGCCCTTTTCTCTGTCAAGAACTTCTTCTCATCCTTGGTCTCCCAGATCCCGCCGTCGTCGGACCTGCCGTTCTACCCCGAGAACTCTAGGCAGGCTTTGTCAGGCCCATCAGTAGTGTTGTCAACACAAGGCCGATCTGGCTCGGATGAGTGGGATGGACGCTCTCCTTCCTCTCTTCTAGAGGAGCCGTTTGGAGGCTTCAGCATGAACGGTCCATCCCCGCTAAATTCAACACTATCCCAAAGTCTTGACTTCGGGCACCAGGCGCTAGCCTTCGGAATGCCAGAGTGGCCATCAAGGCGGGTGGCGTCAGGGAAGGACCATGTCCATATACCTCAGCGAAATCATTTGAAATCTGAAATACCCACCCGTCCGGTTTTAATGGTACACCCAACTTCCCTCAAATCGCGGGTTGAAACCCAAATTCCCATTCGATTAACGCTCTTTCCACTGCCGGCGGGGGCTAAAAAGCTCCGTTTGCCGACATACACCATTTCGAAACCTAAGTTTCTCGCAAAACCCGACACGCAGCGCTGTCCCGAGATCCTCGAGCTTTACACGAGTCTGGTTTGCACAAGTGCTATGCAGGATCAGGGGAAACTCAAAAGAGCGTTTGCGAGGGCGCGTGGTGAGCGCTGTCGAGGCGGTTCTAGCGCGAGCCCAGCGACTACCGAAGAATCTGTAGAAGATGAAGAGAAACCGTCTGAAGGAGGTGAGGTGAAGATTTGCATTGGATGTATCCAGCGGGAACGGAAACGAGCCTCGAGGAAGAAGCAGCGGAAGCCAGATGAGGATGAGCTTTTTCAGAAGGACGAGGAAAAGCGAGTAATCGTCTTTAACACCAACGAACTCAAAGACTGGATGGAACCGTCGAAGGCTGTCCCTTCCGGATACACTGACCCGTTGTCCTTTGCATCCCCCGGAGCGATGCAAGTCGAATTGCCCATGCGGATCGCATGCTACTGTAGGCATCAAAACGAAAAGCTAGGTTTCCAGTACGTGTGATGAATTCAATTGATTTTGGATGTTGCACTGACCAGCCCTCAGGGTTATTTTAACCATCAAGGATCACCTAAGCAATGTCATCGCTCAATCAATGACAAATCCTATCATGATTACCGACGACCACAAGACTCATACTACTCCTGCCCCTCCTGTGTCTCTAAGTTCGGCCTTCCCTGATGGGACAAAACTGCCGGGAACTGGTGTATTTATGCCCGGACCCAATGTGGATATCCCCAACGGGCCAGCCTTCGGTCATCTACGCTTTAGATCCTCACATTCCTCCGCGGATTTACAAAGTCTTCAACCGCAATTGAGCTCGCAATTCCCCTTAACCCCAGCCCCTTTTGCAGTTTCCACAAATGCAAATGCGAGTCCATCTACGTCGCTTACCCCACGAAATCTTTCAAGGCAGACGTCACCCTCTGACTATCAGGGACCTTCGAGCAAGCGCCGCAAACATAGTAGCTCTGGAAAGTTGCCATCGGGCCTAACCATGACAAAATTGGAGGTTTCTCAATCCTCGAACGGTTCTGGGAACGCGTCTATATCGAGCACTGGACCGCAGGTAGCTTCAAAATCTCGTCTCTTCACCTCATCGGCAGAAAGACCATTCGTCACGCCGTCAGCCATATCTGGTCAATTTGGTAACGGCCCTCCAACTCCTAATAGCAGCGATAGCAATTCATTCTTTAACCCCATCATCCAGCACACAGGATTTGATAGTCTAGCCCAACCACATATCGCATCAGCGCCAAGCTCATCCCATCCAAGTCGACCTGATAGCCCAGTAGGGTCACCTCGGAGCAGTTTCCCGGATCAAAATCCGAGCATAAGCCTTGGCCCAAATGCTGTTAACCAGCTCTGGCCTTCAATAGCAAACACGACGAACCGCTTGCCGTCAACTATCCATAAGCTTGTTCCCGCTGAGGGCTCGACAACGGGTGGAACGGAGGTAACACTATTAGGTAGTGGTTTCTGCCCTGGCATGGAGGTTGTTTTCGGTGACACCCTTGCTACGACTACGACCTTCTGGGGAGATAAGTGTCTCAATTGTCTCACGCCTCCTGCTCTCCAACCGGGTCTCGTTGCAGTTGTGTTCAAGCATGAGCATCCGAAATTTGGTCAGCTGCAGCATCAATCCCAACCGATCGTCCCGAAACAACAGCTCTTCTTTCGGTATGTTGACGACAGAGAGCTGCAGATGTATCGCTTGGCTCTGGGCATTCTGGGACAGAAGCTACGTAACCCGTCAGATGCTTTTCAAACAGCCCAGCGGATTATGGGCGGTGATCCGACTACTTTCTGGAACCTTCAGAGCGAGTTACAAGGTAGCGGTGGTGGAAATCAGCGCCAAGTTCCTAGCCTGACCCCTCAGGGAGAACAAAGCAACCTCGACTCGAGGATGCTCAGCTACCTTGAGTTTATAGACCTCGATGACAGCCCACGACCCGCCAGATACAACTCACAATCTGCTGCAGGACAGACATTACTACACTTCGCCTCCTCGTTGGGGTTGACACGATTTCTCGCCGGACTCCTTGTAAGAGGCGCAAATCCCAACTTACACGATAATAACGGACACACGCCTATGCATCTAGCCGCCTTGAGCGGGCACGCTCACATTGTTAATCGTCTTCGGTTGGCTGGTGCGGATGCTCACGCCCGAAGTATAAGAGGTTTCACCTCAGCAGACCTGGCAACGTCCTTGGTTGCTCACCAAGCGGCATTCTTGCCGGCAAGCCATTACCGTTCTCGGAGCGTGGGATCATCACCTTCGCTACGACGTCGGCCAAGTAGCTCTACTTCGCTCAACTCGTTCTGGGAAACGTCGTCTGCGTCAGGCTCCCTTGGCTATGCCAGGGAGGACTCCGATCACTCTGACCCAGATAATTTAGATAGTAACGCGGAACATAATGTGCATGAGCCCACCTATCATTATACATCATCACGTCGATCTAGTATCCAAGATTCGGCATCCTCGCTATATTATCCGGGATCCCAGCGGGACAGTGTCCAACTTGACAGTGCTCGCACTTCAACCGAGGCAAACCCAGAAGCTGATGATTCCCGCAGTTTCTCCCCACCTGCCGCCCTGGTGGCCTGGCGAAATCAACTTGCAACTCAGATTCACCAGTTCCAACAGATTGTGGGGAGGGCTTTCCCGAATCTCCCTGCCCTTCCACCCATGCCAGCGTTGCCTGACTATCAAGCCTATCCAGTGATGCGACGAATCAGTAACCTAGTCCCTCACCGACCGGGAACCTCCTGGTCCGCCAAGGATGGCTGGTGGGACCTCCTCACAGGCAGCTCTGGATCGGCAAACCCCCAGCCGCCTGCGTATGAAGAATTATATCCACAGAAAGAATCCGATGAAGATCTGGACATGAAAAAAGCGTCAGTAGTCTGTGCGGCTACGGATGCAGCTTTGGACCGGCATTTTGAAATGAAGACAGCCATTTCTGAAGCAAGCTCGACTCAAGAAGTCATGGAGGATATCCGAATCGGTCGAAATTCCATATCCCGTGAACAGCAAGAACGGCTCAGAAAACAGCAAGCACAGAAGATGAAAGGGCTTAGAAGTGACAGGAATCTATACTTCTTCTGGGTAGGCAACCTAACGTCAAGAATTTACCGCGGTTTTACTAACTTCTTAATAGATTCCTGTCCTGCTCCTCGTTTTATGCGCGTGGCTTAGGAATCTGATTCCTGGCATGCGGCGAGTTGTATCTGAGCTCTATGAAGCCATTATAGCTCGCTCCACAGGGCAGACTACTGAGGTGGGATCTTGATGTTCTCTTTCCTATTGCTTATTTCATTACATTCTTTCCTATTTCTCCTTGCCTTGTTTCATCATAGCGCCTGTCCGGCGGCATCTGTTCTGTAGCCTGTTACTATGAGGTGGCGCAGATATGATTGGCTTATCTTAGGATCTTCATCTTTGTGTGGCCGTTTGAATGCGTTCAATTACTTTGTTATACAGATATTTCCGATGTGATCATCATGAACCCAGTCATGGCTGGTCATTGAATTCTGTAAATAGCTGTGCGGATACATCTAGATGATACAAACTGTTTGGCTTAGTTCAGTAACTGAGAGGATTACTGGCGCTAACTCTGAAATCGGACTAACGTGATGCCACGGGTGATGTGGCGTTAATTAGTGCCTTCACTAAATTTGAAGCCAATCAGAAGCCCGCATCCCAAAATTCTCCTTGCTGGGAAACAAAGATTATCTAGCTCGAAGGATTCGCCAGTGCGGCCCCGGCCGCAGCCACTTGTTCAGGACTGAGATACTGTAAACCCTGCCTATAACGAATTGAATCGTGCAGCCCCAACATTCGTTATAGTGTAGAATTCGCTATAGAAA
>JAHQZX020005589.1:0-19377 GCA_019804575.2 Pseudotulostoma volvatum
GCGAAGAGGCGTTCTAACTGCCTAAGGAATCCATCCACAGTATACGTGTCCTTGCCTTCATGGACCTGTCGCCATGGCAGCATCTTGGAGGCAGCATCTTCTCCCAACGTGCTAAAGGCATAGCGGATCTTGTCTATTTCTCCGCCAATTGCTTCAGCATCCCCTTCCAACTTGTCCTTGAGCTGCACCAAATAAGCAGGGAACTGTTTGCGATCGCCATTGAACTTGGGGTCTCGAAAACGGGGACGGGGTCTGCGGGTAAATTCGGGTGTAGGTGTCGGTATTGTCGTGGGCCCAAGAAGGGTCTTGCGCGTGGTACTAGTCGAAGATACGTTGAGCTGGGCCCGCAGCTGATCGATAAGGTTCTGCATCTGCTCCTGAACTCGCAGAGTTTGCTGAAGTGCCATGCAAAATGACTGAGCTTGAGCATCCATTGCTAGGTTACTGCTATCCATATAATGATAAAATCTGTGAAAGCTATAATAATAATAACAACGGATTTCTGAAAGGCTCCGTGCGCCTATCACAACGCGGATTTCTTAAAGGCTCCATGCGCCTGTCACAAGAACGAATCCTAATGTGAAGGGATACGAAGAATTATCTCAATTGACTATGTAGAGCCGTATATACAAAGAGGATTCGTTAAAGAAGGAAAGAGAAAGGAAAGTCAACAGAAGGAAAACAAAAGTGGTCTCCGGACATGCTACGGAGACGGACATATATCCTTTCTCTTTCCTTCTTTAACGAATCCTCTTTGTATATACGGCTCTACATAGTCAATTGAGATAATTCTTTGTATCCCTTCACATATTGTATTATTAAGCTTCTGGACTCAAAAGTCGCAAATATCGTCAGCAACTTCCCTTAGAAGCGTTCTAATGCGACGCCAGTCTTTTACCTCAAGGACAGAGTCTGAAGACTGGCTCGATGAAGGTCTATCCTTCGGCTCCCTAGAAAATCGCGCGAGAACGGTCTCCAGTTGCTAAGGATGTAGACCAACGGATTTCCGCCCACTGTTGATATTTTTGACGGCAAACGCCGTCCCCCAGCTTCTCCAGAATAGTCGAAAGAAGTCTCGTTTGGGTATATGACTCAGCCCTTAACAATCGTGTAAAAACCGCTCTAGTTCATCGCTATAAGCTTTGGAGAGAGGGGTAAAGAGACCGATATCTAAAGGCTGCAAAGTATGCGTAGAATGTGGCGGATATACTGCCAGAGGCATCCTATTGGTGTCGCAATAGTTGATGAACTTCATGGTTATGTGGGAGCCGTGACCGTCAAGAATCAGATGTCTCCGCTCCCTTTTAGCCTTCTCTTTCGTTTCACGATCAAAAATTGTGGTAAACCATGCGTATCCTAGCTCATCATTTGTCCGGCCACTAGGTGATGAGGTGAAGAAGCAACTACGCTCTGAGGGGTCGTAATCCTGAAGCCAGGAATCTTGAATTTGGCCGGAAGCGGCCTGATAAATCAGACCGGGCGACAGAGACGTTCCATCCGCGCAAATCCAAGCAATTGTGGTGATCCACTCCCGATTTCAATCTTGAAGCCTCTGCTTGAATCCTCCCTGCTCATATTGCTGGCGGGAAAAGATTCGCTTGCATTTTGTCAACATTCCGATCAAAGAGCCTTTTTCATCCATATTATACATATGCTCCGGCTCAACCCCATATTGATCGATTTTCCAGGCGAGTAGGTCAAAGTATAACGAGTACTTGTAGGCTGAGTCGGCTTTTTTCCGCGAACTATCCATAGCTGTAGAATAACGCGAGACAAGAGCACTATTGTATTTCTGCAAAAATCGTGTCGGCCACAATGTCAGGCACCTGACATATATAGTACGCTGACTGGATGACTTGGTAAGTCTCCATTGGGCCTTTTGGCGTTGTGGTGTAGTGGTAAAGTCAGCGCCCGCTGCCTCACACACAATTTCCCAGGTTTGGTTCCGGTAATTTCCTTCGCAAAATTGCGGAGCATTTCACGCAAGGGAG
Source organism: Pseudotulostoma volvatum (assembly GCA_019804575.2). NCBI lineage: Eukaryota > Fungi > Ascomycota > Eurotiomycetes > Eurotiales > Elaphomycetaceae > Pseudotulostoma > Pseudotulostoma volvatum. The sequence goes on from JAHQZX020005589.1 coordinate 1,992, forward strand.
GCAAGCCGCGCATTGTGAGATCGTTGACCCATTTTATAAGCTGCTTCACTTGCTGGTTATTGAGTAGCTGCTGATTTTCGTACTGGGCTTGACAGGAGGCTTGCACTCCCCGGTGTCTTCTTGACAGCGTAGATCTTTCAACGCCATGTTTTCTAGCCACTACAGCATAATTCGGTCGTTCTCCCGGAGCCAAGGACTCTAATTCCGCAAGAGTGGACTCTATCGGACTCATTTTGGCGGGGTTGTACTTGTTAGAAAAATGGGCGTACACGGGAAAATCGTACGTCAGGTGATAAACCACGGTAACCGTTTGACGAAGAAATGAAAGTGGTAAGAGAAGTCATTTTTCAATACATTTTTCAATTGTCATCGATACAAGGTAAATTGAAAGCGGTGAGTGCGATGCACTAGGAATGCGATAGGATGTGAGACTCTAGAAATAATTAGGTAGTGAAGACACCAACCAGGCCACAGATTTTACCATTGCGCTGCACGCCGAAAAAGGCCCCAGAATGACTTATGGCATGTCATTCGGTCAGCGTACTATATACTAAATTACTACCAAACCAGACTAGAGGTCTTAAGGAAGTCCCGAAAAGGTAGGAACACGCGGTGGGATCTGCACTATCATTCCTACAAGTATATCACAAGGACGGAGTAGTCCGGTATGCAGTGTTCGCAATTACGTACCTTTAATCAAGTCAACTAGTCAACTTCGACTTCGGGTAGCCTAGACGAGAGTCAACCAAGTTAACTAAGCCCTAGTCGTCAAACTCACTACACTAGATAAAAGGGCAGGCTTTCCAGGTCAAACAACATTTAATCTCTAATGTTCCAGTATCTTACTTATCCTTAGCTTTCACTTCGATGAGGTTACTGTTTAACTTGAAGTTATCATAGTATAACGACTTGGCCTAATTTGCGCACCTACCAAATTATTTCTACAAGTCAAATTCTTAAGGTATTTATTTACTTTACATATCTTACAATCTATTTATGTCTATATCAGATATCAATTCCGCGCTCATATTTACTACGTTTTAGAGCTTCAAACACCGATCGCCATACCTCCGGGGACTGAGTCAAATGCACCGTGTGCTCTTGTTAGTGACATGGAAAGGCTATCTATAAATTCTGGGGATAGCCAGCCCCAAATTGGGCTTTCGGAGCACGGTGAAAACAACATACATCACAATGGCAACTTATAAATGTGGGGAGGCGTGCCTAGCAAAGTGAGGTTACCTAATGCTTTGTATTGGAGCCATGGTGAGGAGATAAAAATGGGCTGCAACGTTGGATGTGTGAATCCTGTTGGAAGGAGAAGAAATTCACCCCCCAAGACCTGTAGAAGCCGAGCCTGTAACCGAGAGTGCTGTAGATTCCACCGGTTGAATTCCTCCATCATGACAGAAGAGGCCTTCGAACTTTGATATGGGTCGCAAGGCACGAGCATCACGAATCAGTCCAAGGAAGATACACGACGGTTAACAGCAGTATCTTGAAGCTTGTGGACTAGGAACCGCAGATCTTTGCGCTCTCTGGGCCCGCTATGGGGGGCAATATCTAGCTTTAGCGCGTATGACTTTTGACGTACTTTCCATTCGAGCAATGAGCGCTGAATGTGAGCGCGTGTTTAGTTGACTAGGCCCTGACTTGACTAGTATAGGCTGACTTGACCAACTGCGAACACTGCCCTGTGGCGTTAGGTTATTAGTTAAAAGTATTATTAATTGGTTAATGAATTTTTTATTATTATTTTAGAACTAACCCATCCTAGGCCATCTCTATGACAGGTATCGTGTGTATTATCATATTAGTAAGTACCAAGTAGTATGTAGTAGTATATTCGATTTTCATCGTTTGAGCAATTCGGCCTTTTTTCAGAGCCTCATTGGTGGTGTTGCAAAGCAGCCACAGAAGCAACCTCTGGCTGGATGTTGCCCCCGCTCGATCAGCGCTGTTCAGCTCTTCAGGCTGCTGCCTATTATGGTATTAATATAAAAAACTATTAACATCCACCACCTATGGTTACTATATATAGAGAAATCTCCGTAACTTGGAATTAATGCCGTTCTTTTATAGAATCCGTATTATACCACATGCTAGGTACCTATGTACAGTACCTAATATATCATAAGAAGAATCTTTCGCCAAATGTTCTGCTTTGGGTGACCAGGCTCGCGATCTCTCCATGTTTCCATGTATATCATGAATCTAGATCAAGACGTTGATTGTAGCTAAGGATGAACATGAACTCGACCGGGAACAATCATGTCACCCAACCCAGCCTCAGGCTTCCTCCGAGAATTCCATTCCCAGCTCTCCCTTCTCCAACTTTGTCATTCACGTCTTCCGAATCCGATCGAATTCCAATGCCGAAATGGGCACGGGATGAGTCAATATCTCTCCACAGCAGGACTAGTAGAGCATCTAGCACCGTCTCAACGGAAACGATTACAACGATTACAAGTGTCAACACGCTCCAGGAGGATGCTCGCAGTGCGCGAAGTATCGACATTGCCCTGGGGGGGATGACCTTCCACATCAACCGAGATGGGTCCAAAGTCACCAGTCAACAAGACTACTTGCCGCCATATACGCCTCCGCAATCCACAGCAACCTCCACAGCTGCTTTGCAGCGGTTCACCTTTGAAACGTCATCCCCAACCACGCCAATTGGTCAGCGTCCTGATTCGCAATTAGACTACGCGTCTCAAGAAAGTACAAAGCCGCATCTTGCAACCACAGCAATTGAGGGTCGTGCTGCAAGCTCGGAATCGATACATGTTGACAAGAATCGACAAATTCCGGTTTCAGTTAACCAACCGGCAATGACGGGAAATCCGGTCTCTTCGGGACTCTTAGCCACCGTCTCAAGGCCCGTCGAAACCGTGAACCACAACAGGCAAACGGTTTGGAGGAGCCCCTCCTTCGATCCCGGTCCTGATAGTCTGTCGGTGATCCCAAGTAGACGGTCCGCTTCTCACAACGATTTGCATAGGATATTGCATGGAGATAATAGCACTAGCCTGACTTCTAAACCACTACGCCGTCGAAATAGATTCCGGCCGTCGAGAATCTTCACAGAATTTCCCACCGACAAATTTATCCCAACTACGGCCGATTTATCCGAGGGCAGTCAAACAGCATTTGGCGGGCGGACCATACATTCCGCAGGGCCGAGTCTAGAAAGCTCCGGGAACCCTTCTAACCCGCTGCCGTCACCAACATTCATCGGGCGCGGCGCGACGGGCAGGTTTCCATTGCACATCACTGCTATCCAGCCAAGCGGAATGTCTACTCCCACGATAAAACAGAGATGGCCAAAAGACACCACCACAAAAGCCAGCGAGAAGCGGTGCCTTGTAGTCTCTCAAAGCCCACCGGAGTTAGAGGAAGGTCACATTGATACCCATACCCCTCCTCCCATGGATACCGAGAATGATATTAGCATTCATTATACTAGACTAATTCGCACTATTGATCGCGATCATCAACAAGAAATACAACAACGCGATAAGGAGCTAACTGACATGCGGAAGCGCCTTAATGAAATGGACCAAGTCTACCGACAGGAGCTGCGTAATAGAGACTTCACGATTGATGACTTGAGTCGGCGGCTCGACACTCTCGAGGACGAAGTAGAGCGGCGTGTTGAGCGCGCCTGCCATGAGGTAGAAAACCAGTGGGAAGCCCGGTGGAAGCACCGGGATCAACATCTCGTCGAGCGGATGCAGCGCATGGAATCCGAAAGCCAGCGATCTATCAAGCAAGCCATCACGGAACGTGATGAGGAGTGGGCAGCAGAGTGGGCAAAGAGGAACGAGGAGCTCCTGCGAAGATTAAAGATTACGGAGGCGGCCCTGCACCCAGCTAGATTAGAATAACGTGTCATCTCAAGCTTTCCATTCTTACACACACCCGGTTGATCGCCTCTCTTTACAGCACCAGCTTTCCTAAAGAAGCTACATAATGCATACAAGTCTTGGGGCATGAAGATTCGGGTCCCCGTTCTGTGGTCTCCAACATCAAGGTGAAGGATTAAGGCCCGGGCCCATGTACCCTCTGATCTGGCCTGATCTTTAATTGAAAATTTCAGTAAAAATGGATCGTATATAATAATATCATGCATATGATACTTACATAGAAGTCAAACAGCGCAGTGAACGAATGGGACTCTCGCACCTTAAGTTAATGGTGTCCTATTCCTCGAAAGCACTTACTATCATAATAATCCGAGTATATTGTGAAGAGCCAGACCTAGACTGAATGCAAGAGGATGGATTGCCCCAATAGGGCGCTAATACACTAGAATACTAAGTACAAGAGAGAGAAAGGAAAGAGAAAGGGCTTCTTCACCTCATGGTGAAGATCTAAACAACACGGCGGAGTTAGCTAACTGGAGGTAGAAAGCGGTGTCTGATGGCAGAATGTAACCCAACAGTCGTCACATATATGGTGGGAGTTCTTCACCATCATTGCCAAAGGAGCTGCTTCCCCCATTTAAGTGTGCCGCTTCCGCAGTCGCCCTTTATATGTACCCCAACAACAGTTTGAGCGATCGGACTTGGCAGATATACGAATGACTATGGCGACGAACCTCCTTCAATTCTGCCGCAGCCCAAACACTAAACCTGTGAAAGTTACCTGGGACGAGTTCGATAACCTTGCTAGAAATGAAACGAATCAGCCACATGGACACTCCCAAACCTCCCAGACATGACCTGTATGAGGGTTTCCTCCCACGGCTTGCTAATGAACCCACCACAACGGTGCGTGGGATCAGCCTTATCAAAAAAACAGACCCCTTAAGTACACCGCCTGAGATCTGCGTCATCCGTGTCACTATCAAGAACCGTTATCCACTTCCGTTGATACGAGAAACGCTTACATAGAAAATCCCATATTAAAGGTTCAAGTATGAGGAAATCACGTGTTGTAGTTTTTAAAGGTGGTGTAAATCATGTGATCTCGCTACTCATGGCATCCACTATGTATATTTGTATAATATCCTAGAGTATAGATTCTGTGCAACAGGAATAGCCTTGTATATAGTAAATGACACCTTCGATGATCACCCCACGGCCGTTTCCCCATTCCTTGGCTTCGTCGAGTTCCCCAAAGCCCAGAGTTCTCGCCAGATGGCAGGCCGTCCAAAACGCGCCACTAGCGCGTAACCAACAAGCCAACAATAGAAAGGCCTGCCAAGGAAAACGAGGGCCTAAAGGTAGGTTCTACGCAAGCGAGGAAACATCGTCCGGTTGATATGGGAGGACGCAGAACAAGAGGGAGGGGCCTTGTCTATAAGTGAGGCAGCCAAGCTCGTAGAAGTGCAGGAGCTGCGCTGCAAGCCACTGCAGGCTCAGGCTGCATTGGCCGAAAGCTTGATGCGATCGAGAAGCAGGCCGCGTCGTCAGCGAAGAGGCTCCCGGCGGAAGCACTCCAGAGCGAGGACAGCGGCCAAGGATCGTTGCAGCCCAGCCGCTGCGAAGCGGCGACTTATGCATCGCTATGGCTACTACACAGCAACAGGAGGCAGCACTAAGCAGGAGAATCATGCCAAACAGGAGCTTGGTGCGAAAGGACCACCCTATGGAGGTGCAGGCGTAAACCACGGCAAAAGCGTGGATAACACTACTCTCCTGCCGGCCGTAGTCCGGGCATTGGATGTCATCTGCCACAGCCCATGGCCTCCTTTGCTGCGGTTGCAGCATCTAACTGTAGTTAGGTTGTTTGCTGACGGGCGCCTCCGAGTGTCGTGATCACATGTCTCTTCGCGTGATCTGTTAGAGTCTATTATCGTATTCTTAGAGAAAGCATCTCCCTTAGCTGGAGTGGGATTGCCATGTTTCTACCAACACCGGTAGACCGGTCCGCGAATAAACCCCCAGGGGCCCAACCGCAGCCAAAGCTTCAAGCGGATGAAGCGGACACAGCCGTGTTGACTCTCCAGTCGGTCGGTGTGATGATCTTGGGACTGGCTGGGGCACCTTACGGAAGAAGGAATAATAGTACGGGCTAGTCCACACCTCAAAGAGACAAGATTCTGTTTCTTTCTCTCATGCTTAATATTATATTGATATAGCACCTAATTTGAATCGGACCTCATTAATGTATACAACCCGAAGCCCACCACTCCACGAAGCCATGACTGCCAGAGGCAAAGGAAGCTATCCAGGACAGTATCGAAAAGGGCAGAGAAGTTTACTGTTGGGGGATTTCAACCTACGCCATCCACGATGGGGCGGCCTCCACTGCGCTGCTGACGACCTTGCAGAGGAGCTTCTTGCTAAGACCGAGAGGCAGGGGCTTACGCTAGCCCCGCCACAAGGGTCTACATAATATGGAGAGGTGGGAGAGCATCTACAATAGATCTTATTTGTGAGCATGGGGCTGGCCCAACGGATAGTAGAATGTCAGCCACAGGAAGAATAACGGTAGACTATATACCTATCCTGCTTAGGGTGGAGACGGGGTTCTCCAGGGAAATGTCAAAGGCCCGGTGGACATTAGCGAAGATAGATACTCCAAGGTTTCGACAGGCGGTCTGGCTCAAACTTAAAGGGAAGGAAAAGCTATGCTCGGAGGCAAGGGAAAGTGCTGTATTGCTTACCCAAGATATTATAGATGACGCGGTCAGCGAGGTGCAAACTGCCATCCTTAAGGTCCCCCAGGGGCACTGTCCATTAACCAGGCTCAACCGGCGTGCTCGACGAGCATCATCTACTGCGTGCTCCAACTTGCGCGAGCACACAGAGCGGCTCGGCGACACTTCGCCACCAGCCAAGATCAGGTGGACGAGGCACAATTCAAGGTGCTCAGGGACCAGCCTAAGAAGCAGCTACGGAAAGAAAGCCGTCAGACATGGCTAGCGAGGCGGAGCGAAATGCCCTCGCCGAACGCATACATATCGAGAAGGACGTGACGGCGGTCGGGATACAGCGTGTCATTCAGCCTCTTCCAAGCAAGAAAGCCCCAGGGCCGGATAGCATTACAAACGAGGTGCTGAAGCTCTGCAGTGGTGAGATCTCCAGTTACATACCTGACGGATATTGCCCAAGCATGCCTTAGAATTGTACCACCCTAAGAAGTTCTGGAGAATAGTGACCTTGGTACTACGGAAAGAGGACACGCCTGGCTGCTCCTTACCCGGGAGCTACCGCCCCATCACACTGGAAAATATGTTCGGCAAGGCCCTGAGAAAGCTAGTGGCAGACAAGCTCTCAGCCGTGGAAGAATATGCGCTGGCCTTTTGACAGGTGTGGTGCATACAGCCCGGGCCCGTAACCTGAAGTTTATCGCCTCCATGCTTGATCTAGACTTGCCAGGCGCTTTCGACAAGGCCTCCCATGACCGCCTTCTATGGGTTCTCTAAAAGAACATAGGTTCCTTACTGGCCGTAAGACACATCGCAAGACACAGCTCACCTTCAGCAGCTATACAAGCAATGTCATCGTCACGCAAACCTGCATACCGCAGGGTTCCCCGCTATCCCTGTCCTGTTCCTGCTGTGCGCAAGTGAGCACTTTGAAGCATTTGACAACGACTCGAGTGGTGTTATTGGGTTGGGGGTTGTTGACGACACAAGCCTTCTCTGTGTTGGGGCCTGACGGCGGCCGGGAACTGTCAGCTAGACGCTGTCCACAAGAAATACCTTTGGTGAGCACGCCGCCACGAGGTAAGTTTGCCCCTGACAAGTACAAACTAATCCACTTTACATGGCGGAGAAATGCAGACACCCAGGTAGCAGTCCGGATTGAGAGGTTTGATGGCGAACCAGTCGACTCTTTACAGGTTCTCGGCGTATGAGTGGACAGAAAGCTCAGGTGGACAAGCCATGTGCAGGAGGCCGCCCGCAAGGGTGCAGCCCAGTTTGAAGCCTTATCTCGAGTGGTGGGCTCTGCTTGGTGCCCAAGCTTTGGCCGATCCCGGCTTCTCTACATAGCAGTAGTCTGGCCCGTGGTAGCGCATGAATGCGAGATATGGGCAGGAGGCGAAAAGGGGAAGTCACCGCCTCGCTACTTCCTCCAACCCTTGGTGGCGCTCCAAAACGAGTGCCTGCGGAAAAATCACCGGCGCCTACCGGCGGGCCCCAGTCGAAGCACTTGAAAAAGAGGCGGCTATAGCCCCTCCTATTACATATCCAACTGCCTTGCGGTATGCGTTGAAGTCGGACGCACGCCAAGTGATGAAGTTTACGAAGCGGGTAGCCACCAATCCCGATGGAAGGTCTTCGAAATCAGGCGAGGGAGGTTGTAAGGGCTGCTGCTAGGGTTTACGACGCCGAAGCAGAGCAATGTGGCAGGTGACACGGTAGGTGACAACAGACAGCTGAGAGCCGAGGAGGCTGAGAACCAGTGGATGCGGAAACGCTGGTGATGTCTGGCGGAGAGCAAGGTGGAGGGAGCAGTGGGGGCAGGCTCCCCAGGGGAAGCAAGCTCCCTAGTGTGGGTGGCGGACCCGTAGAAGACCCAGATGCCGCGGCTGCACAGGTCTCTTAATCGGCCCGAGAGCACAATGGCCACCCTCCTCAGGACAGAGGCCATCGGCCTTAACGACTTCTTGTTGGATTATGAGTTAGCAGTAGAAGAATATTGGGGCTTTCAACTGATTGCTACAGGAGAAGGAAATTATCTATTTAGAATATAAAGAGGAACAACGGTGGGCGCTGGGAAGCGCTGGACAGACTAACCCATACATATCTACTCATAGAAAAAGTGTCCTCAACTGAGATCTCAATCTTCAATCTCTTATTTATACCCGCCGTGTTCCATCAACTCAGTTCAGCTCCAAGTCAGATCAGCTGCAAATCAGCCCTCCGTGGTACTATTCTTGGGAATCAGGCTGCTAAATAAAGGATGCCTCAAAGGGTCCATACAAACACACCAGCTATCTACAGTAGCAAATCTCTGACAGAGATGCTAAACTTAGTAGTAGGGTTTGCTTGGGAATTATTCGGCTCCTTAATGACATACGCCACGAACTTTCCGATATCCCCGAGTGCATAAATCCTTTATTCCAACCCACCCTCAGGATGAATTCTCCTTAATCTCCAATCTGGTCAGGATCTGATTCAGCAAAGTGGTGAAACGATCTTTTAGTCACTGGCTTGGTCCGACAATCCGCAAGGTTTTCGGCGGATATAACGTATTCAAAACTTCATATCCTCTTCTTCCACGCGTGCGCGCTGCCAATGGTATTTTATGTCCAGATGCTTGTAGTATAGGGTCGCGGGGGGTTGGATGGCTCTTTGATTATGCCCACGGATAACAGTAGGATCGGCAATCAAGTGTTCGAAACCTAATTCAAGAACAAGTTTCCGGATCCAGCAGACTTCCATACGCATTGAATTGGCCTACTAATATACTCAGCTTCAGTGGTGGACGTAACAATCATGGATTGGCGTTTGGAGGGCCATGAAATTGGACCATTTCCCAGCCAAAAAATATATAGCCAGACGTAGACTTCCTTTCTCCTTTTGAGAATGGTTTCACCGTTTGTTCCTCTTTATATTCCAAATAGAAAATTTCCTTCTCCTATAGCAATCAGTCGAAAGCCCCAATATTCCTCTACTACTAACTCACAACCCAGCACTTCTTACACCGGGGGAAAGGCAGACACCCAAAGTATGTGGTCATGTTTTGTCCTAACCTCGCTGGTAGGGAACCGTATTCTGGCTGATGCTATATATAGCACTACGGACTCCGGCGAGATACTTCAACATGGAAAAAGGGCTGACGGCAGTCACGTCGTGGCTTGGTTCTTCCCCAGGACCGGAGTGAGTGGCACCGCTTGGGTCGCTCTGGAAGTGTGGGGTGGGTTGGACTAGGCTCCTCCCAGAGGGCCTATATCCCTATGGATAGGGAGCATGGGCGGGGGGGGCCTCAGTGCCACCAGCAAATAAAGCAGACCTAGGTTTTCCCCGGGTTTTGCCCTAACTAGAGAGTGCGCCGCCTGCAGGAATCGGTAAAATAGATTCAATAATAATACATCGAGCACACTCCTGTATCCTCTGTAAACTAAACGCTTACCAAAGAAAGTGTTAACCAAAAGCAGTCTCTCCTTGATTTTAAGATTCGGGGGGTGTTCGCGTTTTCTCTTTTTTTTTTTTTAAATTACACCTCGTTGTCTTTTTGTAGTAATAAACCGGATTTAGATATGATATCAAGTTTTCGGTAAGTTCTTCGACGTTTATGGTCGGTCTGTATCCGGATGAGTCTATGACTAGCTCGGGATATTATGTATCAACCTTTTGTGACCTTCCCTTTTTTTTTATTTTCCCGGGTGATGTGGGTGAGCGCTTCCCAATGATAAATTTTATATGCTGCAGCTCATGGCTATGGCTTATTAGGCATCCTTTGAAAAGCATCCAGAGTCTTGGGGGCTGTCTAGACTCTAGTTTCTACCCTTAGACCCTGGAGGCTAAAACATAAATTCTCGTTAATCGAACTCGTGACAACATATCCTACTCAAATCGTCACATGTAAACTGTAAACTAATAATAAACCAGCTAAAGAGGTGTTCACGTGAAGCGGGATGATGTAATGTTGTTATTCAAGACTTTTAATCACGTGGTTTATTATACCTTCCAAATTCGCAAATGGCCCCAGTAATAAACATAAGCTAATTACATTATTTGCTCTTCTATATGAGCCGGACGTTAAAGCGAACAAGGAAAAAAAGAGATGGGTATAATATGCTGTATATACCTTTGGCCTTTAGGGAAATTTAACATGGGGAATGCTTCAGCAGTGGCTCTATCACGCCACCTGCATTAGTAGATGTATGCTGCGTACCGTGGTAATATAATAGCAACAGGACCAAAGGAAAATCTTGGATGGTCATTGAAATATTGTAAACAATGTTAAAAGTTCTTAAATTTGCCACTCCTTTGAGAGGGTCGTACATTCAGCTCGTCTCTGTAAAATTCATCATTCTCATTGTCAGCCTCACCATCTACATCCAGGCCCTGTTTTCGTGACTTGGTAATTCTTCTTTGCCATTGCCACATGACAGGAAGGAAATGCCACAGGTCAAACTGCGGCCAGAGAACGTCCAAGAAAACGATCTCCGTATCTTGATGGCACTGCCAGAGCATAAAATCACTCAGACGCTCCACACCAGATGTGCGAACTAGAAGGTCAAGGGGTGGATTACTCTTGGTAAGCATATGATTTGTCAGGGTCTGTGGGGTGATTGTCTCTGGAGAGAGAAACATCGAGCCATCTAAATCAACAGGTTTTACCAGCGGAGAGGCTTCTATAGAGTGTTCCTCTTGTTGACCGGCAAGGTGCAATGTTGTCGATGATGAGAAGGAAGATGTGGAGTTGTAGACTGGATTGATAGGATGATCTCGGATTACGCCGTCCTCTTCCTGAGATGAGGAATCAGAAGTTATCTCTGAATCATCGGTGTCTTCTTGTGATGGAACATTCATTGCTCGTGCTCGAATGTTGGATGCGATATGAGACTCGGAGAATAGACTGCGAGGTAGGTTCGATCGACGCGCAGGTATAATCGGCTCGCTGTAGTCGATCACAGTATCTCGTACGGCAGTGGTGATTTCGTCTCGAGAGGTATAGGGAAAGCAAACGTTGAGAAGGCGGTCCCCGTTACGACTCGTCAACTCAACAGCCCGATCAACCGCTTCCGCGACGTCGGGCTTGAGAAGTTCTCGTCGACCCAGAACGCGCACGCTGGCCCCATAACGATCTAATAAATCTCCATGTTGCGCCAGCTGAGATAGTTTCACCTTAGCAATATCCATCAACGCATCCACTTCAAATTTGGATCGATTAAAATTTTCAATGCTAAAGGCGTAAATTGTCACCACCTCCACGCCAGTCTTATAGCAAACCTCGAGAATCTATATAGCCATAGATTAATTAGCGTAAATGCCACCAACTGCAATTCACGGCCTTCGAGCTCCCGTCCTATCCGGTCCGAATAGCGTCACCAGAGTCCCAGGTAAGGAAAAGAAAGGAACCCTGACTAGCACTCGCATACCTTCGCCAATGCCTCAAAACCCAGGTTGTGTCCTTCAATCGTTTCAATCCCATGTCTCCTCGCAAACCGTCTATTGCCATCCATCACAAATGCCACATGCCGCGGTATAGGGCCTTGCTTGAGGGCACTGGTTAGCAGTTCCCGAATGTGACCGATGGCGAACTCGACAGGAGGCGACGTGAGGACCCATTTCCGGAGTTGAGATAGATGCATTGAGGAAGCCATTTTCCGCGACGAAGAGGTCTGAGCTGTAGAGCTACGTGGAGTGAAGAGGGAGATATTCTCTCGAGGTGCCTGAGGGTAGACAGCACGAAGCGTGCGATCGCAGATTGTCCGAACTCAATGGGACTTGAAACGTAAAAGAATGAGATCAACTTGGAGTAAGTCAAATCTGTATATGTCATAAGGCAACAAGGTACACAACACAGAAAGGCTATTAAACAAAAGCCGTGAGTCTGAACCTGAGGGTGGAAATTGTGTGTACTAGAATAATTCTATGATGGCCAAAAAGGTCTGATCTATTTGCCCCCAAAAAATTTTTTTTTGAAATGAAATGAAATGAAAATGTGGGAAATTCAACCCAAAGTCTTCTTCCATTCCAGAAGATTTGTTGGGCGGGATGACATGTGGCGGAGAGAACCCCTTTGCTCGCCGCATACGCTACTTAAAAATACGGAACATTATGCCATGCCGTACAGGTGCAGGTACTGGTATTCTACAGTCTAGTCCATGAATTTTACAGCCACGAAACCCACACATGATAGGCTACCTAATTACTTAGTACTTACTACCTGTATACTACCTTAATATCCGCATCACAGGTATCTTTCTAGTACGCATCATTACTAATCGTATGGGTTATCATATAGTTATACTAATTATTTACTCGTGGGGGTAGATAGAGCCTAGATCTCGCTGAATTTAGTTATATTATTACTACATGGTAATATCAGAAGTCCCTTCATTACGGCATTATATCATAGCATCTGATTTTGCTACATAGTGGTACATACAAATTACAGTACATTCAATCTTTCCGCCCGAGAAAAAACTACTCGTCGATGGAATGACTCAAAATAAGTCGCAAGAATCCGCAAGAAAGACATGTGCATCTTTCTCACAAGCCAATAACACCATGCATAACCAGACCCAAGACCGTAAAACTCCGATCACCATCATTGTAGTACATCATGATAGAAGCATGGACACCATGGGCCTGTTTGCCTGACAAATTCTAGAATGCATCGCCGCATATTCTTCAATCGAACTTGTTCACTGGTCCTTCTTGCCTTCTTCAATAGGAGGAGTCCCAGAGCCTGAGCTTCCCATATCCCAACTAAAATCTTCGCTCCGTCTTCGCCGTTCTCGGCCACGCTCTCTCATAGCACCACGGATCTTCTTGCTAACTTCATTGAAGTCATCCTTAGAATTGAGCTGACTAAACGCCTTCAAATCTGAGATATGGATACGGCCACTGCTCGAGTTGCTGCGGCTTCGACTTCGACTCGGTGGGCGGGTCGAAAAGAAACCAATATTCGCCAGGTTATGGAAAGATTCGTTCCGAGGCAGCGGTTCCTGAGAAGCCGATCCTTCGTCGCTATAGCTCGTGTCGGGCCTCTTGAATCGGGGTTCACCCTGCTGCATCTCGCCGTCAAGGTCTTTGTGGTGGTTCAATTCGCGGAAAGGATCAACGACAACACGTGTAGAGTCAAAGTCAGGATACAGCTCTGGCCCCAGGGTGTTGATGATTTCCGTCACCGCTCGGGAGAGTTCAGCCCGTCGAGTTCGCAACTTCACTAGCGTGTTGGCGGAGGATGGATTAAGACATAAAACAAGGGGCCTGAGAGACTTAAGGATATCCATTCCAACTTCGCCTATTCGAAGGGCTGCGAAGGTAATGGAGGGGAACAGTACCATTCCTATCAGAACGACCATCCATAATGGTACCCACTCCGGTACGATCCCTTGGATCCGGTTGCGGTACGTCCAATACGTAAACATGACTGTGTAGAAAGCATAAACAGCCGGGGCAAATGCTAGAGCAACCAGAAGCTTCCATGTAGCCATGACATCGCGCCCCTGAAGCTTCACTGTGGAAGCGGCCAGTGCCTCCCTGGATTTTTTCTTTGAAATAACTTTGGTAGCCACGAAAACCGGTGCAAAGAGAAGGAGACCGGGCAATGTCCCAATGGCCATCACGGTAAGCTTGATCAGGCGGTATACCAGAGTAGAGGCAACTTTAACGATCGAGAATTTGGCATATTCAACTTGATGATCCCGGACTCCAAGGAGGCGAAGTTGCTTGTTGTAAGATGCGACGGATTTCTTTAATTCCACAACCCTCGGATCGTCCTTGAAGTGAATATAGCCGTTCACTAGACGCCGATTGAGCTCGATAACCATCGGGAGCGGTAGCTTCTTCCCCTTTGTGTTATACAAACGCCGGACAGCTTGAATGACCTAAGACTGCCTTAGCAGAAGCTTCTGTGAAAGGGAGATTACAGAATCAGACCATCAGCGTCTCATAGTTGGGACCAGTAACCGTAACAGCTAGAAGGGCGTGATAGATGGTGTCCAACAGTGCACTAACGGCTTCTCGTCTCTCTCCGCGCTTATATTGCTCAACTAATTCCACCGGTACGTCGATCGGATTTCCAAACTCTACCACCGCCCTAGAGCGGAATTTGTGTGCATGGAAGTAGTTCATTCCACAAGGTACGATCTTCAACCCCGAGTGCGGATTCTCTGCCAATGAACCGAGGGCCATTATCGCAACACCAGCTAAGGAGCCTGATTAGCAAAGCATGGCAAGTAGGATTTCGTAGCAGCTGTACCTTTCAGTGGGAGTAGGTCCGGCCGATCATGGCTGCCACCCTCAGGAAAAATGCCAATGCAACCACCCAAATTAAGTCTCGCAAACACTGCTTCATACACTGCTGTCTGGTCTACGTGCGGCGCGATTTTGAACTTGGAGCCTTTGAACTCACCCAGATTTTGGTCTCGGCCTGACGCATCACCGATAAACTTTCCATCGTCCGTTATGTCTTTTCTTCCCGTCAATTGATAGAGAGCGTCCTTAGCCTTGAATGGCTTCTTCAAATTAAGCTCACCGGGGCCTTGAATCTCAGCGATTGCGGCAGTATGAGAGGTTCCATTGATGGTTGGCAGTGCAATCGTGCCTTCGGGTTCAAATCCAGGACCATTAAACCGGGTGCCGATCCCCCGCAAGACTGTAGGCCGGTTGACGGGGTCTGGAAGGTATACAGTACCCTGACCAGGCTTCATACTATCCATTATTCTTGCGACCGGCACTGCCCCGATACCCTTTGCCAACAAGCCAACAAACTTGCGATGAAATGATTTCTCCGCTATCAGCCAGGAGATTCGACGGTGTGCTTCGGTACGAATCACACGCATTAGAATCAAGGAGTCAACGAACTACGCTATTAGCTCGATTCTCGCAATCAAACTAGAGCGTAGGAGGCACAGTGCCGTTGTCTTCCGAGGGCTTTCATGACATACCTGATTGGCATGAGGGGCAGCTACAATGATCATTGGGCCTCTTCTGGGGACCTTCCATGACCCCCGCGGATGTACTTCTCGGAAGAAGAGATCTACCAGCACCGAGAATATCCATAAGATGAGGTCATAAAGCCACCCAATCAAGGGCGGGATGTAGGGCTGTTTCGCCATTATGGAGATGGGCTGGAATTGGCGCTCACACAGGCGAAGTGTGATATGACGCGAGACGAACGAGAGGGGAGTCGGCCCAAGACGTCGCACGAGGCATCAGAAAATTATGATGAAAAGGGAGGGCGATTAGCTGGCGGGGTCCCTGAGTGCGGCTATCCCGGAATAGTTATAAGCAGAAGCACGGACGAAGTAGACAACGGGCGGTCTAAGCCCGGTCAATACAGAAGGACGACGTGGTAATTTTTTCTGGTGGGAAGGATAGATGGAGTATGAAATAACTTGGTTGGTAAGAGACTTCTATCATAGAATAATAATCTTTAAGGGTGAGTTAGCGTTATAGCGATATCAAAGTGATCACAAGAACAAAAGTTGATCTCGCTTCGCCACAGTGAGTTGGACTGGAGAACTACGAGGTGGGGGAGATTCGAGTTCTTCCCCTCAGTTTCCAAAAATGTATGATATAATTTATCATCCCATCACTCTTTTATATTATTATTATTTATGATGCGGTGATACATACGAGACTACCGGATAAGACGATTGGCTTTACCGTTTCGGGGATGGCGCCCCGATACGCTCGTGTCATATACATTACATAATATATTGGATCGTCCCTTGCCTGCTTATTATATACTAATACTAGTACTAACTAGTAGTACTTAAACTTGTTAATATTTTATATCAATCATTACCAACTATTTCAAGGTTTTCTGTCTGTAGATATTTTGAAGATTTGTAATCCTCCAGTTCGGTATCTATACTTCTTATTCAAAGCTAAGCGGTGTAAAATGGGTGTCATAAAAGGAGGTTAATTCGAATATTCCTGTTACATTTCTGTCACCGTTCGGGAATATGGTATCCGAATTGTGATCTTGGACAAAAGGTACAAAAAGAGAACGAAGATGAAACAAAGGGAGGAATTAGTGCAGTAGAAGGATCCTAACGATGAATTTTGATATTTGAGAGGGACTGATGTATAAAGAGCCCTCATTCTTGCACCGTAAGTAGATAGAAAAGGAGGATGTAACAGCCCTAACACATTGCTTATACCTCAGACAACACCTCACTTGCCTCAACTAGTGCTTGTAGCAGAATCCCCTTATCTCTTTCCTTTCCTTTCTCTCTTTCTTCTCTTTAGCTTAGAATACTCATATGTAGGAGAGTATACTTGTGGATTCATTCGTTTGATCCTCTGAAGATTCTGTTTTATCATAGAGGATAAGATAGTAAGAGGGAACAAGACAGCTAATATTTAATCTCAGCTCTTACCTTACCACCGCTATTACAATGAATGGCTGATCCTGCCTCTTCGGATTCTATTACTAACCTTCCAAGGTTCCCATATACTCGTTGGTAACGACCTGGTGATCTTTAGCAGTGTTGTCTGTTAAAGCCAGAGGGGCACTACACACAGGATGGATCTTTGTTTCAACACTTGTCCTATATTGTCGTTTCTATCCCTTTCTTCTAAGTATGAAAGATGATGAGATTAAAGATGGCCTCCCTTCAGCACTGACGACCTTCCTCCTTAGTAACTCCTTCATAGAGGAAGCTTACAATTGTCACGATCGGACCTCTATAGTGTTGTGCTTGAGCACCTTCATATGACGTCCCCACGTGTATTATATATATATCCACATACCCTACCTCTCCCCTTGCTCCTTCTCTTCTTTTCTTCACGTTTAGT